>APFE030833283.1:0-20274 GCA_000404065.3 Pinus taeda
GGGGCATTGCAGAGACCAAATGGCATGACCAGGAACTCATAATGGCCTTCATGAGTTCTGAAAGCCGTCTTGGGAATGTCAACTTCCTTCATGCGAATTTGGTGATAGCCGGAACAAAGATCCAACTTGGTGAAGAATTGAGCCCCATTGAGTTCGTCCAGCAAATCATCAACCACCGGAATGGGGAATTTATCTTTGACTGTTAACTTGTTGAGGGCCCTGAAGTTGGGGCACATCCGCCACTCCCCATATTTCTTGAGGACCATGACCACTGGGGATGAATAAGGACTAATGCTGGGACGAATGACACCTGCTTCCAACAATTCCTTGATGATTTTTTCTATTTCATTCCTTTGAGGGAACGGATATCTGTATGGCCGCACATTTGGGGGTTGAGCCCCTGGAACCAAGGTGATGCTATGATCATGTTCCGCTCGCGAGGGTGGAAGCTCATGAGGCTTGTCAAAGACCTTTCGATGGGTATTTAAAAGCTACTGCATCTCAGGATGAATTGGCAGAGGTCTGGTTTCGACTACCTGGATGGCATTAAATTGTGCTACTCTCCATGATGGCCTTTTTTTAACAATTTTCCCATCCGATGCGAGCTGATGACAGAGGGTGCTCCCGCCTGGAGGCCACGGAGGGTATGTGTGGAGTTGTTCTGCTTAAAACTCATATATAACTCCTGGAAATCCATTGTGATTGGCCCAAGGGTGCGGAACCATTCAGCACCTAGGACAATGTCGCACCCCCCATGTGTATGGAAAACATGTGGGTTTTCAACTGATAGTCCCCCATTTGAAGTTTGACATTTTCACAACGGCCTTCACATTTCATTGTGCCCCCCATCTGCAATTTGGACCTGGAAGTTAGAGACTGCCCGTACAAAACAATGTGCTGCTTCTGCGATTTTTTGATGGATGAAATTATGGGTACTTCCACTATCAATCAAGACTATTACTAGGCAATGTTTAAGAAAACCCCTGATTTTGAGAGTTTGAGGGGAAGAGATTCCTGCCAACGCATTGAGCGAAATAACTGGGTCGTCAGATACAATCTCCTTTTGGTTGTCTTCTTCTATCACCTCCTGTTCCTCAAGAGGTGGATCTTCCTCAGTGGAGCTATAGTCAGTGGCATTAATTTGAAAAAACTTGGGCTCCTTACATTTATGGCCAGGGGAATATTTTTCATCACAGTAGTAACATAGTCCTTGCTTCCTTCTCTCGGCCATTTCCTGAGGTGACACCTTTTGGACCTTAAGTGTCTGAGTCGTGGTATGAGCTTGTGGGGGACAACCTTTAGTGTGGAAATTGGGGCGGCTGTATTGGGCTGTTATGGCACGTTCCACCTTATGGGCTACCTGGCAAGCCTCCGTCCATGTGGGAGGGTGGTGGAGTAGAACTTGAGCTTTGATGGCTTCTTTAAGACCACTGATAAAACATTCCGTGTAGAACTCATTGGAGAGATGGTGAGTACGGAAGGCTAAGGCTTCAAAAGCGGTGATATATTCATCCACTGTACCTGTCTGTCGGAGCTTAGTGAGACTGCCCAAAAAGGAGTCTCCCTGTTCAAAGCGATCTCGAAGAGCTTTGGCAAATTGGACCCAACTCGAAAAAGGTGCATTACGACGCTGATGCCATTCCGCCCATTGCCATCGTTCACTATCCAAGTACATGGTCGCCACTCCAATATTAGTCCAATCATCTTGGAGACGATTTAATTTGAAATATTGTTCCATTTGTGCTAGCCATGCGGATGGGTTAGAACCGTCAAATTTCTGCATATCCAACTTGGGAGGTCGCTGAATGGGTGGGAGATCTCTGTTGGGTGGTGGATGGGTGTGCCAGACATGAGGAGAGTGGCTAGATTCACCCTCATGGTCATTATAGTGGTCCTCGAGAGCTGGCTCCTTGCCCTTAACGAGTGCTTGCCGTACCATGCTAGATAGTTCGTCAAGCGAATTTTTGAGCTCGTTCATATTTGTTTCAAGTTTGTCTAGTCTTTCATTGGCCATTGTTTGAGCTCTAGCTTCTACCATACACCAACTTGATGAAAAAGTGGGACCGCATAGAAAATTTTTGTGAAGAAATTGAATGGTACCACCGTGCTCAGCTCGTTGTCCTGATGCTGATGGGCTAGATCAAAAATAAGTGCTTCGAAAGATATCAGACTCGGTTCTTTTTTTTGGAAAACTCCTAACGGAGTTTTACTCCTTCTTGATCAATACTACAGTCACCAAATCCTCAAAATGTCAATGCCGCCAAAAGTCCTGCAAAAATTATAGCATAGGAACCCTTCACAACTACCCCGATCTAGTGGATCTGAGAGATCTGAATCGTGGATCACTGCTGCTGCTGATCTGATAGAGCTGCGGGACTGATGTCTGCTGCTGCTGCACTCGCTGATCTGGAATAGATGATGTGTGATCCGAAAGGGAACTATGGTCTTGAGGAGTGTCAGGTGCTACAGATCGCAATATACATAAGGGTCTGACAGTAGTACTCGGCCCAATGTTTCAGGGCTCTAACTAAGGAGGATCGACCGTACCCTTAGCCGTACAACCCGACTACCCTATTGTACGGGCGAGTAATCTCTCCGAGTGCTGTTCTCGATGTACTGTAGCCACAAGACGGCCGAAATTTTATCTATGGCGAGGCTTCAAGGTTGCTATGGGGCTTCCTATATACCCAGAGGGTACGTGGAAGACAGTCCGTGCGCGGTTCTGTCTAATGCGCTACTACTCGAAGGGGTACCCACAGGGGTTACAAGGGAGTCCAACAGACGTGACCACCTCTTGTATTTCCTGCGTGCATGCCTCCCAAAATCCGCAGGTTTATGCGCTCAACGACAGATCCCGTGGTTTAAAGACGCCGGAACACGTCTCTAGCCAAAAAAAAATTCGCTAAAATTTAGAGATCCCACCGAGCCCTGGAAAGTGCTCTGATACCACTTGTTGTAGATGTAACCCAGAAATATAACTCTGATACCACTTGTTGTAGATCTAACCCAGTTTCATATAGCTCTGATACCACTTGTTATGCTTCTTAACCTGCAAAGCAATACCGAACTGAGAATATGCGAGAAAAATACCCAGAACACAGAATATGCGAAGAAAATACACCCAGAACACAGAATAGCAATGATTTTATTACTCAGAGAGAAATGTTCACAGGCCTCTTCGAGGGGGCAACCTCCAATAGAGCAGAGCTCGATTACAAAACAAGACACGATGCTCCTCGCAGGGAGTCTCGATCCTTTATATATGACTCATACATGCAATACCACTGGCCAATACCATGGGTTTTATTAATATCGTCTATCTAATACTACAACCCATTTACCCTCTATCTAATACTACCACCCATTTGCAATTAACTGTGGTCCCGTCATTAATTGCGGGTTAACCACTTACAAAGATTAATATGGCCTTTATTGACTCTTGACTATGATGTGATCCCATGACATAAATAAGGGGGTTAGGGTGGGACCCTAACAATCCATATCTACAACAAATATGAAATCATTCTTATAACCAACATATAACCAAAATGTTAACCATGATAGAACAACAATCAAATGAACATAATAATAGGTACAAATTTTCATATAGTACAATATAGAAATATATCTTATTAAGTTAAGCAAAACACAACCAATTCAAGGACTTCCACATACCACTAGACCATAGATTAAGTTGAACCAAATATTTCTTTCAGTGAATCAACCCCATGCCATATTCCAAGCATGAATGTGATCTCGTGGGATAAACCAAGACATAAATAACAAAGGGAATTCATAGATTAAACCACCTCCACCCTTAAATTACCGTAATCTTGCTAAAACTGATCAAGAGATCACAAAGCCAAAATAAGCTTGGATACATCATAATTTTTTTTCCATACCTTCAGGAATTTTCCTATATCCACCCACCTATTGATGGGTTTCCGAATAAAACCATATCCACCCCCAACCCTTGGAAATTTTCGTAAGACTACCTCACCCGGTTCCAAAAACTTCTGACAATCCATAGCTCAACCAATAATGAATCCCATCACACCATGGTTATCTACAAAATGGAAAGGCAAGGCTAAAACCATTGTCAAACACAGAAAAATTCCATGCTAATGACAACAAATGAACCAAATAAAAAAATGCACATATTATGCATTCACACCTCAGTGAGGAAATCACACATACAACCTCTTAACTACAAATTCTTCCTATTGAAGTTGATGATCCAATCTTCTCCTCGATTTCCTTTCTTTCCTTGTTTGTCCCTACATGTCCTTTTCTTTTCCTTTTTCCTTCCTTTGCTTGCTTGCTTGCTTTCTCCTCTTTGTTCTCTCTCTCTCTCTCTCTCTCTTTCTCAAAATAATTCCAAAACCAAACTAACAAAATTTGTGAAATGATTCTCTGAAGCCATTTTATTATTGATGTTTCTATTTTCTTCATTTTCCTTAATTTTACTTCTAATTTTCCTCTCATGCAAATCTATGTATCTTCACCTTTCTTTTATCCTATTTTCCTTTATTTTCATAATTAAATGATAATTAATTCCACTTTTCCTTTACCAATGCATTTTTCCAATTTCCTTAGCTATCAATAAACCAAAAATGATTCCCATTATAGTGCTTTTCCCAAAATTCATCTTGGAATAGTTGTCTGTGACCTTGGTCTTATTTTTTCCTTTATAAACCTTTATTACATGAACTTTTAATCGGGGTTGTAACAACCCCCCCCCTCCCCAAGGGAAACACCATCCTCGGTGTTCTTTGACACCTATAACTAGCAAACTATTGAAAAAAAACATACTACCCATGGAGCTTTATAACATACCTCAACATATTATTTATAATGAAAACTATTGAAAACCATGACAAACATGATAATCATATCGCTTATTGGAGCTTTATAACATAGCTCATCATGGTATCTAAAACCATATACATATATACATACATATACCAAAATTCATTTTCTTGAAATAATAAATAATGAAGGACACAAAGCCCACATCTTATTATCCATTTTCCATGTAGCTTCATCAGACCCAAAGTGCTTCCACTACACTTTAATTTTCTTGATTGTTCAGTTTCGAAGCATGAACTATTTTCATTGAAATATGCATCATGGTTCTAGCTAGAATTATCCCTCTAGCTTAACCTACAATATAGACCAGTCAATAACATTATCAACATCCTACACATATCCCTTAAGAAATGAAACAAGGAAAACATCATGGAATTTCACTATCTAAGGAAGTGTAAGTCTATATTCCACTAGTCCAATCCTCTCAAAGATATCAAAAGGCCCGTCATACCAATGTGCCAACTTGGCACATAATTCAATCCTCAAGGAGCTCCTCTTGGGCTTAATGCACAAGTATACATGCTCCCCAACCTGAAACTCCTTAATTACCCTATGATAATATGCATAACTCTTCTACCTATCCTATGGCGCCTTTAAATTCCTCTTAATAATCTACATTTCCTATTCCATCTCTACAGACATGTTTGGTATAATGAATACCTTGTTCACTAGATCATTCCAACAGATAGGAGTATTAAAACTCTTCCCATAAATAACCTCATGTGGACTCATCTTCAAGGAATCCTAATACCCATTATTATATGAAAAATATACCAATGGAAGTCACCTCTCACTTCCTCTATTGATGCATGACATACATCCTCAACATGCCCTAAGGAATCATATTAACCCTCTTTATCTATCCATCTTCCTCCAAATGATAAGTTAAATTGAAAGCCAACTTGGTCCCCAAATCTGCAAACAACTCTTTCCAAAACCTAGAAGTCAACTTAGCATCTCTTTCTTATACAATATTATTGGGAACACCATGTAATCTCACTATCTCCCTGATGAAAATCTAAGCTACCTGACTAGTTGAATTCATAGACTTAATTGCAATTAAGTATACTACCTTACTTAACATTTCAACCAAAACCATGATGGAATCTTGTTTTATCGATTTCCTCGGAAAACTTGTAATGAAGTCCATGGAAATGACTTCCCATTTCCACTTTGGAATCAAAATCAGCTGCAATAAACCACCAATATTCTTACAATCTGCTTTTACTTGTTGTTAGTATAAACATGTCGCAGCAAACTCAACCACCTCTTTCTTCAATTTCATCCAATGATAGAATTTCTTAACTACTTTCAATGTCCTTTGATATCTTGAGTGACCTGAATACAGATTTACATGAAACTCCCTCAAGATAAGGTTCTTGATCTCACTGTCATCTGGTTCATAAATCATGTTTTGGAATCTGACCAAGCCATCCGTGGTGAGATGATACTCCTGAATCCTCTCACCTTCACCCTGTTGTTGTAACTTGTGCCTCAACTATTGATACCTTTCATCATGTTGTCGTGTTTTGAATATATATTCTTGCAAATATGTCCCATAAGAAATCATTGTTGCAAAGTGATTCATCTGCACTCTTCTACTAAGAGAATCTCTAATCCTGTTCTTGTTTCCCTTAACATACTTGATCTCGAATTCAAGCTCACTGAGAGTAGTTAACCATCTAGATTTCCTCACATTCAAATTAACTTGGTCAAACAAGTGGTCCAGTCCATTATGATCACTCATCAAGACGAGCCTCCTGCCAAGAAGATAATTTCTCCACATCTTCAAGGCATGAATAATAGCTACCAACTCAAAATCATAGGTCACATATTTATGCTCATTCAACTTCCTTGACTCATAGTATACTACATGTCCTCACTGTATCTAGACTCCACGAAGTCGTCTCTTGCAAGAATATGTGCATACCACAAACTCTTTTTATATATATGCAATCTTCAAGACAAGAGCATTTGTAAGAAAATGCTTCAGCTACTCAAAAATAGTTCTGCTCTCCTCAGTCCATTCAAACTTTTTCTCTTTTCACTGAAGAGATGTAATATGATAGGTAGTTTGTGAGAAGTTCCTAATGAATTGCCTATAATAAGCTGCTAGTCCCATGATCTAAAAATGGAGGAGGTTTTCCCTTTCCTCTTCTCCACAGTCGAACAAAATAAAATAGGACCATTCTAATGCTTTGCAAGATAAAATCGGTCTTGTCACAAAACATGTTTTTCTAATGTCTCTTCAAGTCATGACCTAGCCTTCACATATAAACTTAACATAAGCAACATCATTTCACATAATGCATACAAGCATAATGAAGAGCGTAACAAAATATTTGTTCGCAAAGTTCACCCCTCCTGGGCTACATCTCCTGGCCTAGAAAAATAGCTAGACCGCTCCATATATTGAGTATAAAATTGGGTACATAAAATCTTGTTGATGAAAACATGTGGCTCTTACCCCTACAATGTAATTTTCTACTGCAAAGAACTTTCACATAAAGTGGCAATACAGGGCATCTCCTAGAAACATCCTATCCTCCAATTGAAATGAACTTACATGAGCATATGAGCAATTCAATTCCACATTGAAGAGCATAAATAAAACTTTTCTCAACATGAAATAATGAGAAAAGTAAACTTGAGCTAAACCCTACAAGTAACAATTGTTGTAGTAGATTTCTGAAGGTGAGAAAACCCCTACAAGGCCTTCTCCATGCTCAAACTACTAGAATTGCTTTAAAAACATGATTGATCTATACACCCTTGGTCTTCAACCTGAAAAAAGTCTCATTACATGCACTCAAATAAGAAATTATATGTCACCATTAGATCCATAATATTGAAAAACATCTAGGTAGACTCTTCTTGAGCTCAATTTGGTCAAAAACTCAACAAGATATTGCTCTCTAAGCTCGCCTATAATTTTTTACTATTAACTGTCCTATAAATCATACCAACAGTCTGATTGTCCTACAAAGATGCCATACTTTTCACTAATGGACCAACATTTTCTCCCTCTAGTGATGCATTTTGTAGGAAACTTAAATTTCCAAATGACCCCTTAATCTGAAAAAGATGGTCATATATGCTCACGAGGTCATGGTGATCCAAGCGACTCTAAGACACACAGGAAAAATAGGGCTTATGGAAGCTCAAAAATAAAAATGACAAGAATGCTTTCAAACTAGGACCAGAATGTAGATCTCATCGTCCTAATCCTGGTGGTACGAATGGTTCATCAATTTTATCTCCTATGAGGGAGAACGCGCAAGTCAAAGTTTTGGTCAAAGTTGGACTATGGGCCAGGTTGAAGTATCCTACAATTTGACCGACCCCAGGGCATGAAACCTAGCTCTCGAAAGTGGGCGAAATTGTTGCCGCTTTAATTTGTCTAAAAACCCTTATGTTAGACAAAATTAAAAAAAGGACTGATTATTATAAAAATATAATATATATATAATATGAGGTGGCAGGGATCATGCCTTCCCAACCGCAACCTCATATAACAAATTTATATTAAATTGAGGACCGATGGGCCATGACCCCTACCGGTCCAACCATATACACATTAAACAATATGACTTGCAGCGGGCGGGCCCCCTTCGGTGGCCCCGACCCGCACCCTCAAACCAAACAACGTATAGTGTATGAAGTGCGAGGTAGGTGGGGATCGAACCTACCCGGCTCACGTGGGTCGGCCCCACCAGGTGGCCTCATATCCATTTAATGTGTGCATGACCATTCCTTAAACAACCTCTAAACAACAAACGTGCCAACCATCTAATAGCAATGAGTTACGGAGGGTATGGGGTGGGCTACCCAATGCAGACCCAATGCCCCAAAAATGAAATGCGGTTTGTAAAAAACTAATTGCATGTTAATATGGAGGGTGGGGGTTTGACCACCTTACCTCCTCCTTACAGTGTGCCTTCTTTACCAATCCACGTAAACAACTTATTTGATAAGTCCACCCATGAAAATTTATATAAGCATTCATTTCGATAGTGCGCCTAGACATGGAGGAACCAGGAGATGCACAGAAACTGAGGTAGAGTTTTTTTTAATTTATTGTAGGTGCAACCATGAACTTGAGAAAAACACAGGTGGAACCATGATTGAGTGAAATTCTTAGGAGGGTGAATTTTTGCAGTGTCCAAATTGGACAAACTTTATGTCGATCTTACACCTCTCGTCGGCATGAACCCGATTGCGTGATTAGTTTCCTAATCTGAGCAATAGATTTGTAGAGGACCCAGAGGAGGGAATCTTTAAGGAATCTAGGGGGAATCTAAAAGATTCCTTGAGCCCCTAATTTCCACTTTCTCAAAATTCGAAAATTTGACAGTCTATTTTGCACTAATCGACACCATAAATATGATGGTGCATTTAAATTTTCCATTTTCTCATTTCATTTTCTGGTCACTTTTCAAAGTGCATTATAGGTGACAGCATTCATCATGCGAGCTATCATTCCATGAGATTTGATGGCATGAGATTGATGGTATGACTAGCTTCAGCAATTTGACATCCTTTTCTTCATATGGCCCCTAGATGTGAGGTATATGCAATGTATTCATGTACTTCGTTTGCTATGCATATTGCTGCATAGATCCCTGTTTGATGTTTGATGTGGGATCTTGTTTTCTTACTTGTTTCATGGTTCCTGTTTGATGTGACATGGAATCATCTATGAGATGCACTTTTTGTCATGATTAGTCATGTTCTGTTTGAGATCCATTTGTCGTTATGTTGACGGGACACTCATGTTGTCACCATGTATGTTTACATTGAAATCCCTCTTATGCCATGTCAATGGGATGCTCATTATCAACATGCATGAGTTTTATGTCATACTCATATTAGTCCTTTTAGGCTAAGAGTTCCTGTAGCGGAACATCTCTTGGCGTCACTCCTGCGTGAGGGCATTCTCCTTGTATGATAGCGACTTCACCTCTTATGTACATGATCACTATTGAGTGCACTTAATACAGTTGCCTACATTATCTTGACATCGGGGCTCGGAGACGTAGTCCCTCCTGGACGAACTCCGTTATCAACAGCTTATGTTTTCATGTGGTTATGAATGTCATGTTCCTCTTCTTTACAACATGCAGATGTATTCATTAATGTTCTTTTAAAAAATGAAATTTAACACATCACAAAAGTAAAAGGTCTTGGAAGGGTCCTTTGTCACACCCAGATCAAGTGGTATCAGAATGGTCTTTGTGTCGATGTGAATTGCAAGTGTGAACAATGGAACATGCAGCGACAGAGGATGAAAAAGAGATGTATGAGACCATGCTAAAAATTTCCCAAAGGGTGGAAATAATGTATGAAACTCTATAGAAAGAGACAGAGGAAAAGGTGTGATTGCAGCTTCAGTTACGAGCCATGAAAGAGGCCCTACAAGAACTGAAACACAACAACCGAAATCTTCAAACATAGAATGTTGAATTGAAGATGCTTATACATGAAGAGAAAGAGAGAAACATATTCTTCAATGACAGTTGCAGGTGAAGGACAAGGCCTTAGAAAAGCTACAGCATGACCTATATGAGGTAAAACGTAATTCTCTAAATTCATGTATGTGTCGTGATGATGATTTCGTTGTTTTTGAAAATCATACCAGAGGAATTGGCTCCAAATTGTTGAAGAGAATGCGGTATGAAGGAAAAGGCTTGGGCATTAATGGCCAAGGCATTTTCAACCCTATCAAAGTAGAAGAATTACCTTATCAGGCATGACTTGGGTATGTGAAAAAGGAATTTGGGGAATGCGCTAGGATAGCTAGAAAACCACCAACAACAGATGATGAGAAACACTCATCAGCTCTTTCCAAATCAACAAGGGAGGTAAAAGATATTGATTTCCTTTCAATTTCGTCTTCACATAGTATGATTTTTGTTGGAGATGTAGAGATCCCAATTACAAGGACAAACATGAGGCTCCTTACCAGGATGAGGAACGAGGAGGAAAAATAACTTGGTGTTAATAACTTAGGCATAACTCAACCATTGGAGGTTATGTAGAGATCTCAATTTGCAGGACTGAGATACACCAAGGGAGAATGCTTGAAGGTTTCAGATGCTTCCGAGACATTGTCGAAATCGTCAAGGAAAGATAATGATGGGAACACATCCCGATCATCCCATGGTAGTTTCCATTGCAGGGAAAGAGATGAGGCAAGCTCTCATTGCCATACTTACAACACAAATAGCAAGGAAAGGTATAACCAATTTTGATATTCGAATGTTCATTTCGATTATAATCATGTTTTTAATGATGGACATAAATCGAGACATCGAAAAACATGTACCTTTTGTGGATTACATAACCATACATTTTCTAAGTGTTGGAAAATAATAGAAACACACAAAAGTACAGGGCATGAAAGACCCTCTCAACAACAGGTAAATAAACATGTTAAGAAAATCTATAGGAAGAATACCTATTGCAGTCCTTGTGATAGAAGTGGCCATCAAAGAGCCACATCTTGGAGGCTCCATCCAAAGTAGTGCCTTAAAGACAAAGTGTCAGTGCATGAAGCAGGTGAAACAATTAGTCAACAAGCAAAACAACCATAGGGAGATGACCCATTCACAGTGACAAGTGAAAAATGGTTTGTAAATCATTTTTTGCATTTTAAAATGTAAAAGTGATGATGTGTTTTCCATCACTTGTTCAGCGACAATGATGTCTGGTCTTATTTTGAGTTGCATCTTATAACTCTGAAAGTGATGTTGTGTTTCCATCACTTGTCAAAACAAAATGGTGTTTGGCCTTATTTTGCAAATCATGTGTTGCAGTGATGATGTGTTTTCCATCACTTGTTGAAGTAAGAATGATATGTTGGCCTTGTTTTCATAGCTGGGTTATTGTGCCCATCTTGATGTAAACTTGGCCGCCGAGTATGTGTTATAAAATCGTGACAAGTATGTGATACTTGGGTCATTAGTTGGTCGTGTAATTCAAGCTTGTAATTTTCAAAACAATGTACTACAGGTTGCAGAGGTTGCAGGTGTCGGCTCATCGCTTAAGGCTATGAAGAACAAAGGTGAAAGAGATGGAAGCGAGACCTTTCATGATGCTTGTGATGCAGACAAGGTACAAAGAAGTTGCAGATTATCTTTCATGCCTTTTGGAGGACCAAAAGCTCCTCAGTGGGGAGGATTGATGTAGGTTGCTCCAGAGACACACACAGGACAAAGAGAGCTTATGGAAACTCAAAAATAAAAACAATCAGAATGATTTTGAACAAGGGCCAAAGTGTAGATCTCATTGTATTGATCGTGGTTGTGCAATGGTTCGTCAATCTGAGCTCTTATGAGGGAGAATGAGCCAGTCAAATGTTTGGTCAAAGTTGGACTGTGGGTCAGGTTTAAGTGTCCTACAATTTGGCCAACCCCGGGGCATGAAACCTAGCCCCTAAAAGTGGGAGAAATTGTTGCCTCTTTAATTTGTCTAATAACCCTTATGTTAGAAAAAATTTAAAAGAGGCCTTATTATTATAAAAATAAAAATAAAATATAATATGAGGTGGTGGGCCATGAACCCCGCCACCTCCCTTCCTAGCTGCAACCTCATATAACAAATTTATATTAAATTAAGGACTGATGGGCCATGACCCCTACCGGTCCAACCATATACACACTAAACAATATGAAATGGGGTGAGCGGGCTAACTTCAATGGACCTAGCCCACATCCCCAAACCAAACAACATATTGTGTATGAAGTGTGAGGCTAGCAGGGATCAAACCCACCTCGCCCACGTGGGCTGGCCCCACCAGGCAACCTCATATCCATTTAATGTGCCAACAACCATTCCTTAAACAACCTCCAAACAACAAACACACCAACCCTCCAAATAACAAATGCGCCAACCGTCCAATAGCAATGAGTTACGGAGGGTATGGGGACAAGCCGACCAATGCGGACTCGATCCCCCAAAAACAAAATGTGGTTTGTAAAAAAATAATTGCATGTTAATATGGAGGGTTGGGTTTGACCACGCGACCTCCTCCTTTCAATGCGCCTTCTTTACCAATCCACCTAAACAAATTATTTAATAAGTTTGCCCATGAAAAGTTATATAAACCTTCATTTCGATAGTGCGCCTAGAAATGGAGGAACCAAGAGAGTGCATGGAACTTGTGGCAGAGTTTTTTTTAATTCATTGCAAGTGGAGCCATGAACCAGAGAAAAGCACAAGCAAACCATGATTGAGTGAAATTCTCAGGAGGGTGAAATTTTTGCAATGTCCAAATTGGATAGACTTATGTCTACCTTACACCCCTCGATGACACGAACCTGATGGTGTGGTTAGTTTCCTGATTTGATTAGTAGATTTGTCGATGACCCAGAGGAGGGAATCTTTGAGGAATCTAAAGGGAATCTAAAAGATTCCTTGAGCCCTATATTTCCACTTTCTTAGAATTTGGAAATTTTACAGTCGATTTCGCACTATTCGGCGCCACAAATCTGATGGTGCATTCAGATTTTTCATTTTCTCATTTCATTTTCTAGCCACTTTTCAAAGTCGATTGTAGGTGTCAGCATTCACCATGCGAGCTGTCATTCCATCAGATTCGATGACGCGAGATTGATGGTATGACCAACTTCAACAGTTTGACATCCTTTTCTTCAGATGGTCGTTGGATGTGAGGTATATGTAGTGTATTCATCTATTTCTTTTGCTATGAATTGTGCTGCACAGATCCTTGTTTGATGTTTGATGTGGGATCTTGTTTTCTTACTTGTTTCATGATTCTTGTTTGATGTGACACAGAATCATTTGTGAGATGCACTTGTTGTCATGATTTGTCATGTTTTGTTTAAGATCCCTTTATCATTATGTTGATGGGATACTCATGTTGTCAACATGTATGTTTTCATTGAGACCACTTTTATGCCATGTCAGCGAGATGCTCATTATCATCATGTAAGAGTTTTATGTCATACTAATAGGAGCCCTTTTTTACTAAGAGTTCCTGTAGCGATACATCTCTTAGCACCACTCCTGTGTGAGGGCATTTTCCTTGTATGATAGTGACACCACCTCTTATGTACATCATCACTATTGAGAGCACTTAATGCAACAGCCTGCACTATCTTGACATTGGGGCCCAGAGACGTAGACCCACTTGGACGAACTCTGTTACGAACATATTATGTTTTCATGTGTTGATGAATGTCATGTTCCTCTTCTTTACATCATGTAGATGTATTCATTTATGTTCTTTTAAGACTGCAATTTAACACATCACAAATGTAAAAGGTCTTGGAAGGGTCCTTTGTCACATCTAAACCCGGACCACATGGATTGGGCCTTAACGCCCACCCCCATCAGCCTAGCCCCTAAACAACAGGCATGTGGTAACGTAGGGTGCTATTGGATCAAGGGTTGGGCTAATCCACCACCCTTCCCACCAGTCCCCAAAAATATCTACACTCCAATCACATTCGGGTCCAAAGGACCTCGGGCTACCCCCCTTCCATAGCGCCTCTGTACTAGCACTTTAACCTTGCAGCCTATGGTCTTGTGGGTGTGCATGGGACAAGGGTGAGGGATTCAACCGAGTGCTCCTCCTATTGGCCCTTTTTGCCATAATGTACGGTCATGTGTTTGGAGTCATGACCTTGGGATGCGTCCAATCCCCAAGCCCTCAACTCCTCTACCTGTAGTTTTATGGGTGTGTGGTGATCGAGGGTCAGGGGCTTAGCCCCAACCCCTTCTTCCAAAAGGCATTGAGTTAAACTCTTTATATGATTTCTTCCCATAGTATGTTAAGAACCACCATATATCCTAGTCATAATCCATTGCGTTTGTGAATAGGAGGTCTTGTGTTTGAACCTCCCAAACCTCAGTTAGATTGAAACCAAAATTTTGCACCACTATCGATGTACCATGTGGAAGCCCATGACTAGGAAACGTGGCACCATATTACTTGTCCACCACACAAAAACCACCAACCAATAAAAATCAACCAGCTACCAATGAACCAAAGGATGACACTTGTTAGCCTGTGATTGTCTCGTACCCTACGCAATTACCATGTTGACACACTATATGGTCGACACAAAAAATAGACTTGCTAAAATTTTAGTTGTTATGCCAAATGATCATCACGCGATAAATTGAACATACGATGTTGGATTGAGGTGAAATGAAAATCATTTGATTCATAATGACAAGCACTTCGACTTGAAGCCAATTAAAGACTTTCTAGGAGCTTTCATTTTTGAGATAAAATTTGATCACCTGATCACACCTCCCCACTAGGAACTTTTGGACTCCAAAATTTTACTTCCCTAGCTAATATAATGAGGCTGACACTAAAAAACACCCAAAAACTCAATCCAAAATGCTTACTTTTCAATTGGTTCCCTTCACGCCCCAATCAAGGCACTTCCCCTATCTTCTTCATGAAGACCTTATGTCTTGTTAAGAATTGAGCCAATATTCTTATCGTTGTTGTAGGAACAAAATACTGATGAGTGGAATCTAAACATTCTCTTTAATCTCATCTTTGCACGGGTTAGAAAACAACTTCACCTTGAAGTTAAACTGCTGAAGACAAACTTAGTCCATCTTAGAAATCATAAGCAACATAAACTTGCTTTACCAACCTCAAACTGAGCTTATACATAAAAATTACACTACTACAAAATTTCAATGATATAATTGGATTTGCCTACAATTACATAGTCATCTTATACAATCTTAAAAACAAATATTATCTTCACACAAGTTTCATCTCGAATACTTGCATCTGTGAGTACATGACAAACTTGTAGAAAAACTTTGAATGATAATCTTCTACATTCATGAAAGTCCTAGAACATGTGGACTTATAAACAATCTAATTCATAACATCAATGACAAACAAATACTTGTTGTACATAGTGAAAATTGTTATTCTCTTTAAAAAGGCACTTAAACAGGTAAACAACAACAAGTAATTAAAAATTTACAAAGCAACTTTACAAACAAGTCTACCCAAACTTTGCCTCTCCTAGGCTGATGGGTTCTCTTTTTGCATCATCTTTTCCTTGAAGGTTGCTTAGGATTGTTGCAAGTCCTCTTTGCCACCTCTTGCTTCCCTAGCATTGTGTTTCACAATCTCTTTTCCCTTCTTGGAATGAAGCTCTCGATTTAATTTCCAACATCGTCCATTGACATGCCCATGCACCTTGCAATGGGTACAAAAGAACTTTCTCTTGCTTGCCAATACAGAAGTCCTCTCATGCGAAGGAGAATCATCATGCTTGATACCTAGAATCTAATCCATTATTTTAACCATTATCATGCATTTCTCATGGATAGCCACATCATGGTCAATTGCATCACAGAAAGTACAAAGGTATTTATTCCACAAGTATTCAAAACTACCATGCATTGGAAAACACCCATGAGGATTATACCTATCTCTAGGGCTGAAGCTTTGATGGAATGGAGTGGAAGATGACATACATGGTCCCTTAAAGCATTCATCTCTCTTGCGAGACAAATGAAAATTGTCACAAGGTGGTGGTTACTTCTCATCCTTAGATGGTTGAGGTGCCTCAATCCATTTAGAGCATTCTCCAAACTACCTTTGACCATATCCCAATCCCTGATACTTTGGTCTCTCCTCGACCATGATTGGATTGGTGATACCTTGGCCATTTATGTCAATGTCTCATCCTTCATAGCCCATATAGGAAAGAATATTCATACCAATACCTTTGGTATGTTTCTCAAATGCTACAAAATAGGTGTTATGGACATAAACAAAAGGACTTGTACTTGAAAATCTTATTACCTCCTTAAACTTTCCATTCATCATTTCAGCTTCTGATGATAATGACAACGTTGAAGATGACTCTAGCCACCCACTATATCACATGGAATATGGTGAGAATCTTGGAGATGCTTGGAAAATTCACATTGATCATCTTCCTCATATTGTCCATAACCATTGTTTGAACCATGACCACATACTAGTTTTATTTTGGAGGCTTCTTTTGATGTTACAGGAGTGGAACCTTCAACAACTTGTTCTTCTAGCACATGCTGCAACTGTAGGAGCATATTCCTCTTCTCCTCTTCATCCATCTCTAGCATTCTTCTCAAATCGATTTTCTCCATACAAAGAGCCAAATTCATCTCCTCTAGCTCTTGCATACTTTTTTTTCACTTTCTTGCAACTTTGTCAGATGAAGCTCTAATACCAACCTGATATGAAAATGGAGGAGGTGTTCACTTTCCTCTTCTCTACAATCAAACAAAATAAAATAGGATTGTTTTGACGATTTCCAAGGTAAAATAGGTCTTCTCACAAACCATTATTTTCCTATGTCTCTTCAAGTCATGAGTTATTCTTCACATGTCAAGTTAACATAAGCAACATAATTTCACATAACTCATACAAGCATAATGAAGAGCATAACAAAATATTTGTTGATGGAGTTCACCCCTCCTGGGCTACATCTCTGGGCCTGCCAACATAGCTAGACCACCCCATATATTTAGTATAAAAAGGAGTACATAAAAATTTGTTGATGAAAACATGTTGCCATTACCCCTACAAGGTGATTTTCTCCTACAAAGAACTATCACATAAAGCAGCAATATCAAGCATCTCCTACAAAGATCTTGTACTCAAACTAAAATGAGATTATATGAGAATATGAGCACTTGAATTCCACAATGAAGAGAATAAACAAAACTTTCCTCAACATGACATAATGAGAAAAGTAAACCTAAGATGAACCCTGCAACTAAAAACTATTGTAGTAGACTTTTGAAGGTGGCAAAACCCCTAGAAGGCCTTTTCTATGCTCAAACACCTTCAAGAACTACTTAAAAAACTTGATTGATGCATACACCCTTAGTATTCAGCCTACAAAAAAGACTCCTTAGATGTGGTCAAATCATAAATTAGAGGTAACCGTTGGATCCCTAATATCCAAAAACCTCTAAGTAAACTCTTCTTGAGCTCAATTTCGTAAAAATCAACAATATATTGCTCTCCAAGCTCTCCGATGAGTTTTTACTGTTAATTGTCCTACAAATCAGACCAACAATCTAAATGGCCTACAAATCCATCATATTTTTCACTAACGGAGTGACATTTTTTCCCTCCGCTAGTGCATTTTGTAAGAAACTTAAATTTCCTAATGACCCCTTAATCTAAAAATCATGGTCATATATGCACATAAGGTCATGGGTTGGACCTTAATGCTTGCCCCCACTGACCTAGCCCTTAAACAAAAAGCCTGTTGTCACGTGGGGTGCCCCGGGATCAAGATTTGGGCTAACCACCCGCCCTTCCCACTGGGCCACAAAAATATCCACACTCCGATCACATTGGGGTCCAAACGACTTGGGGATAGCCCCCTTCGATAGAGCCTTTGTACTAGTGCTTTAGCCCTGGAGCATGTAGTCTTGTGGTTGTGCATGGGACTCGGATTAGGGCTTCAACCAAGTGCTCCTCCCACCATCCCCTTCTTCCATCGCATTCAGTCACGTGTTTGTTGTCGTGACGTTGGGCTGGGGCTAAGCCCCAAGCGCAGAACTCCTCTTCATGTGGTTTTTTGGGTGTGTGGTGACTAGGGGCCAGGGGCTTAGCCCCGACCCCATCTTCCAAAAGGCATAGAGTTCAACTTTTTATATGGTTTCTGCCCACAGTATGTTAAGAACCACCATATAGCCTAGTGGTAAGGAGTTGTTTTTGTGAAGACGAGGTCCTATGTTCGAACCTCCTGGCCTTTAGTTGGGCTGTAACCAAAACTTTTCACCACTGTCAGGGTACAATGTGGCAGCCCATGACTGGGCCATGTGGCACCATATTAATGGTCGACCACACAAAACCTCTAACCAATAAAAATCTACCAGCTACCAATGAAACAAAGGAGGACACTTGGTAGCCTGTGACTGGCTCGTAAACTACATAGTCACCATGCTAACTCACCATATGGTCAACCCAGTTAATTTCCCTTGTCAACAGACCTACTAAAATTTTAGTTGTTGGCTCAAATGGTCAACAAGTGATAACTTGAGCATACTGTGTTGGATTGAGGTGAAATGAATGTCATTGGATTCAGAACAATGAGACCTTGGAATTGACATTGATTTCAATACTTTCTAGGAACTTTAATTTTTGAACTAAAGTTTGATCACCTAATCACACGTCCTCCATTTTCATATCATCCCATGAATGATATGACCTCATCCACATTCCTAGGAGTTTCACACTCCATTATAGCTATGATATTTCTCTTGGTCCACTATTGTACCTTCCTTGAAACAACATGTCCTAGGCAATGAACTTGTGTTTGAAAGAACTACACTTCCTAAGCTTGGCATACAACTCATTCTCTCTCAAGAATATTAAAACTACTGCTAGGTGGTATGCATGCTCTTCCTCCTTCTTGGAATATATCAATATATCATCAATGAACACTATCACAAACTTATCCAGATAAGGACAAAACCCACTATTCATCAAAAACATGAAAGTAGCTGGGTCATTAGTAAGATCAAAAGGAACTACTACAAACCCATAATGTCCATACCTGGTACAGAATGTTGTCTTGTAGATGTCTTCTTCTTTTATGCGTACTTGATGATATCCTAATCTCAAGGAAATATTTGAGAAAATTGTTGCTTCCTTCAACTAATCAAACAAGTTATCAATCCATGGAAAATGGTACCTATTCTTAATCATCACCTTGTTCAACTTCTTGTAGTCAATGCACAACATAAGAGTACTAACCTTATTCTTCACAAACAACATTGGTGCAACCCAAGGAGACACACTTGGCCTTATGTATCCTTTAACAATAATTCCTTAAGCTGCAACTTTAATTTCACTAACTATGGAGTGCTCATCCTATATGGTGCATTTGATGTTGGTCTTGTTCCTGGTACCAACTCAATAGAAAATTCACTGCCCTATGAATAGATAACTCTGAAATCTTTGATAGAAATAACAATGTAAACTTTGAAATGGGAACTATAAACTCAAAACGAGAAATGTAGCCAAAAACCCGCAAAAAAACATGAATAATAGTGCTAAAAATGAAAAGTATTGATGTTGGAATAACACTTTTTTTTCTAGGGTAAAATTTCAACATGTTTTAAAAATGGCGGTGAAAACCAATTTTTTGTGTAAAAATTGTGCAAAAAACACCCTCAAAATGAAACGTGTTGATGCTGGAATAACATTTTTCTTTTCAAGGGTAAATTTTGTGCAAAAAACACCGTCAAAACGAAAAGTGTTGATGCTAGAATAACATTTTTTTTTTCAAACGTAACTTTCAACATTTCGAAATAATGGCGTAAAAGATTTTATCATGACTCCAAAAAACATTAAAATTTCAAAAAAAAAAAAAAATTGAAAAAGCAGAGGAC
>APFE030833283.1:21767-44680 GCA_000404065.3 Pinus taeda
TATTATGCTAAATGTTCATAGGTTGTCACTAACAGATATATAAATAAACAATTTTAATGGTAGGATTACAACTAAATTAAATAACCAACAAATATAAAGGGATTAAATCATACCATAAGGGTGATAATTAAAAGGGGAACAAATCAAATCAAGAGTAAAACAGGAAAATATTTCAACAAACCAAGGGAAACAACCCCTAAGGGAAGGAAACAAGAAACACTGAGACCTTACCAAGAAGGAACCGCGGAGGCTAGGAAGACAGGGCTGGGACCCAGCAGCTGCTGATCTTCCAGCCATCATCCCTATTAAGATTATTCAGCCTTTTTTCAATCTCCAGGGCCTCTCTAAACTTGCAATGGTGAAACCGAGCAACTTTAGCAATGACTTGAGCCTCTTCGATACATACATGATGCATCGTCTTCTCAGCATGTTCAGCCAGGGCTGAGGATTTGGTCCTACCATGCCTCAAGTCAGTCGAATGCTCGTTAATCCTTTGATTGATAGAGCGACCTGTCTCACCAATATATGGAATCCCACAAGAACAAGGGATGGCATAGACACCTTCATGTCTTTAGGGTCAATAGGATCTTTTACAGACCTGAGGGAGCTACGGATAGTATTAATAGGCCTAAAAGTTGCGGGCACATCAAACTTTCTCAGAATCCTCGCAATCCTATCTGTGGTCCCTTGGATATAAGGAAGGTTAACCCCCATGACATGATCATTAGGATCCCTATAGATTGACGGATCCTTCTTAGCCTTGAGGAAGGCCTTTTTACCTAGGTGTCTATTGTAACCATTTTTCACAAAGACATCTAGGAGATGAGCCTTCTCCCTTTCCCAGCTCTCTTCATTAGAGATTCTAACAGCACGGGAAAAGGTTCATCGTTTCGAGCGGACACGCATGCAGGTCACAAAGTTGAGATCTGATCTAGTGTTTCTTAAGCAATGCAGAGACTCTTTGGTTATTCCAAGTTTTGCCAGGATTAAGCATAACCTCAATGTGCCTAGGAATCTGGGTGTTTTTCAGAAGGCTAGCTTAGGGTTGGTCAGATTTGAGATTTGCAGGGTAAGGAAGGATTTGGATCATCTATCCAGGCTTCTTTTGGTTGCTCATCTGGAGCTGTCAAATAATTTCTCGGCTTCTCTCTGGTCTAGAATTGATGTGTGTTCGGTGTTGAAGTCCATGAGATTGGAAGAGTTGCTGAAGATGAAGCAGTCTGCCAAGTTTAATAAACTCTCTGGTTTCTCTGATCTGTACTCAGGTCTTTCTTCTGATAAGGGTTCAGGGAGTCGGATCTCGGTTAAATAGGTCTCGTCCCTGAGGTCTTGGGTTTTGACCAGCTCTTCTGCGGGATGTCATGATCTGCCCATCTTCGGCTCCGATCGGTTGGAGGGCGATTCTGATGTTAGCAGCATCGTAGCAAGTATGAGCACTGGTCCAATCGCTCACGCCTCATTCAGCGATGGATGTTGGCCTCCGCAGGGTATGTTTGATTATGGACAGAACGCTACGTATTCTATCGTTGATGAACGGTCCCAAGGGTTTACAATGGGTCAGATCAAGTCTCATTAGGTTCTAAGCGCGGTCGATTTGGAGGACACAGCAAGTCTGGTTGAAGAATCCACTGAGAAGTCTGCGGATTCAGTCGAACACTCTCTGGTCGAGTCTTAGAAATCTCGGGCCTTTGTTTCCTCGGTGGTTGCTGGTGTTTTGTCCAGAAAGAAGGGACAGGTTGGTGTTGATGATTAGTTATGCGCTGGTGTGAAGGTTCCAGACATTTTGGCCCACGTAGGCTCCAGTTTGGACGTTTCCGATGAGCAAAGGGCACGTTGTAATCAGTTTGCGGGTTCCCAGGAGCAGGTTACGGTGGATAGAGGTCGTTTATCCCTTGAGAGCACTGCGGTAGTTGGTTGTTTCGGTGATTTAAAAGGTGATGCCATTAGGTATAATTCAGATCTTTGGTGTGTTTTTAACATTAATGACAGGGGTGATAATATTAAAGAAGATAGATATGTTAATAATATTAATGAGGATTACCGCATTAACCATTATGATAGTAATAATAAAAAGATTATCATATTAACGTTAAGGGTAAGGTCATGGCTCCCATGTGATCGAGCATGCGACAAGCCATGCAGATTAATACCCCTGGCTCATCCGCCGTCAAATCGTTAATAAGGTGGGGAGGTAGTTCAGGGCATTCAATGCTGCCATGGTTGACAGGATGGCGAGGCTCGAAGGAGGCATCGAGAATTGGCATGGCATTATATACCTGGTCAGGGTCTGCTTCACGCCACTGTTCCGCGAATTTAACGGTAAGACAGGATTCTGGAAGCTGAGGGCTCAGAGGTGGGGGAAAGCCTGGTGCTGGCCGAGATGATTGCCATCCCAGGTGGCCCTCAATCTTGGCTCTCAGCACCTTGTTAAGGCCACAGTGCGTAGAGGTTCAGTCACAGAAACGCAGAAGGCGAATTTGGAGGGAGGAAGGTGGTGGTCTGAATCTGGAGGGAGGAAGGTGGCAGTTGCAGAAAACCTTTGGCGGTGGGCGAATAAACCAGCCATGGCTCGGCTTCGCCACAGGCAGCCATGTCGGAGAGGACCAGGAAGGGGCTCTACTCGAGGTCGAGAACGAGGACGTGCCGACAGGGAGCATCACCATTGTTGCTGCCAATTCTGCCATCGCCGCGCCGGGGTCGCTCCTCTACAAGCCGAGCAATTCGTGGAAGTCAGTGGGGCGAACATGGAGGGGCCAGCTCTCCCAGCATTTGGGTCTGTGGTCTTCACCCTGGGGAAGATGGCAGATTCTCATGGGGTTACTGCGCACGTCTCAGTGCTCTTCACGAAAACACTTGAAGCAGAGGGCGAGGGTTCTCCCCCAGAAGAGGAAGCTCCTCCCCCAGACATACCAGATCAAGAACAATCCTTGCTTCCTCCAACAATCGAGGCCACACCCTCAGGAAAAGCAGTCAGGGAAGACCCTTCCACCTCCCAAGCTACGAGGGCTCAAGATGCCGCCAAATGGGCAGCTATGTGGGAAGGCATTCCTGAAGGGCATGGTTGGTGTACAATCGTCGAGGAGAAGCCACCCGAGGGGGCTTAACCCTCCCCAGCATGCCCCAGACATGGCGACCCTCTCCCAATTCAGGTCCAGCATCTGTTTAATTTTGTTTTTTCATAGCTCGGGTATCATCCCGCTCTGGTCTTATGCAATCTCGGATAAATGTCCAGTCTGTAGCGTCTGTAGCGTTGTTTAATGTCTGCGTGTCAGTTCTTGGCTATCTCAGTGAGGACAGAGAAGACCGCCCCTGCGTGGGCTGGTTCTGTTTTGAGCCTCAGTCATGTCATTTTGACTTTTTTGGATCAGTCTAATGCACCTGAAGGTCGCTCAGAGGTTTCCTTGTCGAATGACTCCCCTGCGTGGGAGATTTTGAAACGTTTTGCTAGAACCGTGGCATCTCTGTCGGCCATGGATTTCATGATAATTCCAGCTACACTGCTTGTAATTTCTTTTCTGTACATATAATAGAATTTTAGACTTTTTACCGAGAAAAAACGTTAAGGGTAAGGGCGATTATCATAATAAAAAAAAGGATTACCGCATTAACCATTATGATAGTAACGATAAAAAGGATTATGATATTAACGTTAAGGGTAAAGGCGATGATATTAATGTAGATAGACATGATAATAATATTAATAAAGATTACCTTAGTAACTATTATGATAAAGATAATAAAGATGATTATGATTTGGTTGATAATAATGGTTGTAAATTTAATAATTTTAGTAATAATAAAGAGGGTCGTAATAATGAAGTTGTTAATGGGAATATTAGCCTTACTGGTAGTATTGGAAACATAGGTAGTTTTGAGAGTGTTTCGAGTCCTCCCCATCAGGGCAATAAGGTATTAAATCTGTCTAGTTTTTCCTTTCCGCCTGCGGTTTTTAGTCTCTTAGGAAAGGGTCTTAACTTTGCCTTAGCACCCAGGAAAATCCTGGTTGATGACATCACTTGTGATGTAGAATTTGGCATTAAGAACCTTCCTGATAAGATTAAAGACACAATTAGGCAGGATTTTGCCGTGGCCCTAAGGAGAGCTAAGCCTCCCCGTAGCAATATCAGCAAGGCTGAGTTTGAGGCTTTGAAGGCCTTGAACAAGAATCGTGAAATCGTGGTCTTGAAAGCTGATAAAGGTGGGGCTGCCGTCATTATGGATAGAAGTGATTACAAAAATAAGATGCTCAATCATCTCTGTAATAGTGGAAGTTACAAGAAGCTTTCGAAGAATCCCCTTAAGAAGGTATCCAGAGCAGTCGCTCTTGCGATCAAATCTTGCAATTCCACTATTCCTCTATCCCAGAAGCTTATTGAGGGAAACCCCATTGCTTCTAGGATTTATGGCCTTCCAAAGGTCCATAAGGAAGGGGTCCCCTTGAGACCCATTGTCAACACCATAGGTGGTCCAACTTACCTTCTAGCCAAGTTCCTTGCTGCTAAATTGAGGCCCTTGGTTGGTCATACTGAGTCCTTCGTCAAGGACTCGACTTCCTTTATTGATGATCTTAAAAGGATTAAGCTTGAGCCCGAGGACATTCTGGTAAGTTTTGACGTGGTCTCTCTTTACACCTATATTCCAATCAATGAGGCCATGAAGGTGATTTATAAGCTCACTGACCATGATACGGCGAAGTTGGTTGAGCTTTGCCTTACCTCCACCTTTTTCAGTTTCGAAGGAGAATTCTATGAGCAGACTTGTGGAGTTGCCATGGGCTCCCCCTTGTCCCTGGTAGTCGCTAATCTCTTTATGGAGGATTTTGAGTCTAAGGCTTTGGCCTCCTCTCATCTCTTTCCGAAGCTTTGGAAAAGAGTCGTTGATGACACTGGTGTTGTCTGGTCTCATGGTCCTAATGAGCTGGATCATTTCTTTAATCATCTTAATAACCAGTCCGTCGCCACTAAATTCACGATGGAAAAGGACGACAATGGTTGTCTTCCATTCTTGTATGTTCTCATCTCTAAGAAAGGGGATGGTTCCTTTTCTCATCAAGTGTTTAAGAAGAAGACACATACTGAGCAATACTTGCATGCTTCTTCCCATCATTTCCCAGCTCAAAAGTTAGGGGTTCTAAGCACACTTGCCACCCGTGCTGTTAGAATCTCTGATGAAGAGAGCTTGTAAAGGGAGAAGGCTCATCTCCTAGATGTCTTTGTGAAAGATGGTTACAATAGAGACCTGGGTCGAAAGGCTTTCCTCAAGGCTAAGAAGGAGCTGTCAATCCGTAGGGATCCTAATGATCATGTCATGGGGGTTAACCTTCCTTATATCCAAGGGACCACGGATAGGATTGCAAGGATTCTGAGAAAGTTTGATGTGCCCACAACTTTTAGGCCTCTTAATACTATCCGTAGCTCCCTCAGGTCTGTAAAAGATCCTATTGACCCTAAAGACATGAAGGGCGTCTATGTCATCCCTTGTTCTTGTGGGATTCCATATATTGGTAAGACAGGTCGCTCTATCAATCAAAGGATTAGCGAGCATTCGGCTGACTTGAGGAATGGTAGGACCAAATCCTCAGCCATGGCTGAACATGCTAAGAAGACGATGCATAATGCATGTATTGAAGAGGCTCAAGTCATTGCTAAAGTTGCTCGGTTTCACCATCGCAAGTTTAGAGAGGCCCTGGAGATTGAAAAAAGGTCAAATAATCTTAATAGGGATGATGGCTGGAAGATCAACAGCTGCTGGGTCCCAGCCCTGTCTTCCTAGCCTGCACGGTTCCTTCTTGGTAAGGTCTCAGTGTTTCTTGTTTCCTTCCCTTAGGGGTTGTTTCCCTTGGTTTGTTGAAATATTTTCCTGCTTTACTCTTGATTTGATTTGTTCCCCTTTTAATTATCACCCTTATGGTATGATTTAATCCCTTTATATTTGTTGGTTATTTAATTTAGTTGTAATCCTACCATTAAAATTGTTTATTTATATATCTGTTAGTGACAACCTAGGAATATTTAGCATAATATATATATATTTATTTAGTAAACGAATAATTAAAAATAATTTGAACTATCCTTAGAATGTAGGGTATTTATTTAGCTTTTTATTAGCCTAAGATTTTTAAACCTATTGCTAGGTTTATAAATATATTTATAATTAATCAATAAATAAAATATGTATTTTCGAAATAAAATAACTGATCAATATTATTTTTCATTTATTCATTTAATTAAAAATTTCATTGTATAATTTGTGTTTTAATTATTATTTTTATTTTTTTTTTGTAAGTTCTCTGAATTTAAAGTTAAAACTAACGCTTGAATAATAAAAGAAGCTAAGATAAATTTTTATATATAGTTGTATTAACTAATAATATATATTTTTATATAGTTTATATAAAAATATACTATACATATTTTAAAACTAAACAATAAATATTAATTAGAGTGTTAGGTATTGAATATATATATAATAGTTAATATTTTACAATATAGATTAATTAAGGTTATGGAAAAGAAAAGAAAAAATATATATATATTTATATATAATATATCTACTATATATATATAATATATAATTTAAATAAAAGTAAAATGGATCAATTTTAATAACTAACCATTGATCTGTTTTATTTTTTACCTGGTTTGCGTAGCTCCATAAATATAAAGAATATTAATATTAAATTAGTTAAAGGAGGTTTGACTGGGGTCTTTGAGTCGAAAAGTAGCCGTTAGTCTTTTTTAGCGGTTGGAGTCTCTGCTTAGACTATTTAACACGCTAAACTAGATTTGTATCTTCAGCTTGTCCTGGCGATGAACCACACTAGTTGATTCGAAAAGCGTCAACAAATAATTAATTATATGATTTCGCCAAAAAAAATTCTAAACAAGTGTTATGGATCACAAAAGTCTAAATTCCTTAAACCTTTACATCATAAAATACTTTAACAAAAACACTTTATCCTCATCTAATACCCCTAAATTAAAAACATTTTTAATTATATAAAATTTATATGAATAAAAATAATCAATTCCTCAAATTGGATTATATTTTATTTTATTATTTATAAGTAATAAAAAAAATATTAAAATCCAAAAGATTACCATTTAAAAGTTCTTTGAAGCATTTTTGCACCAATATTCTTCTTGGAATATAAATACATTCTTAAGTAGAAAATGGAAATGTAATTGAATCAGTAACAAATTTATGCGATATTGGAAAACAATACCCCATCAACAAAGAAGAAATACATACAGTTATTTTACTTAGACATCTTACATCTTATCCATAATGGAGAATGGCTGGCTGGAGATTTATGACCACTAGTTAGTATTTGAGGTATCAGAACGTCGCTGCAACTTTACAACGTTTGAGCTGTAAAGTTGTAAAGGACCACCCGAGGGCCCACAC
Source organism: Pinus taeda (assembly GCA_000404065.3). Lineage (NCBI taxonomy): Eukaryota > Viridiplantae > Streptophyta > Pinopsida > Pinales > Pinaceae > Pinus > Pinus taeda. Next base: position 29,175 of record APFE030833283.1, read on the forward strand.
CATGAGCTGTCCACAAACAAAAAACTGGATCCAAGAAACCCGGAGTTCGCCGAGTGCAAGTGGAGATGATTTTATGGATAATATAAATTTGGGTGTATTTTTTTATCTTCAAGTTGAGAGATTCATTTTCCACTTCAGTATAATGTGTAAGAATATTATTTCTGAATTGAAATTTTTCAATACAAATAAATAAAAATAAAAATAAAAAAAAATCTCTTTTACTTTATTTAAGTTTATATTTAAATATTATACTAACTTAAAATTATTTTTTCGAAATATAAATTTGTTGAATTGGATAAAATAACAAATGTTGATGTTGTTAATAAATTAGAAAAATTTCAAATTATTTAATAAAAAAATTTAATCAAAAAAGAGTAAAAATATATCTTATTTAATTAAATAATAAATTAAAAGTAATTAGATATAATTAAAGTAATTAGATTATTTTGGTGTTTTGTTAATGGTTTAATATTTAAGGTATTTTGCAAAAGTGAAAATAAATATATTTTTTTAAAGTAAAATGAATCTTTTTAAGTGATTTAGTTTTCTTTAAATAAAGAAGATGCATTAAAATGTATAATTGAGTTAATATAAATTCGTTTTTTCATTATATTTAAAAATAAAATATTCAAAACAAAAAATGATGGGAATTACTATTGTTGTTACACCAAAACTTGCAGGTGAAGAGGTTAGTCAATGTCGGGAAACACATGGGGAGTGTTGATTTTTCCAATGGCCAACAATCTCCCCCAATGGGAAACACATGGGGAGTGTTGATTTGTCCAATGTCCAACAATCTCCCCCCAACATGAAACACATGGGGAGTGTTGATTTATCCAATGTCCAACAATCTCCCCCCAACGCGAGCCTCGTGAACTATGCTCCTATGCTCGGAGACCACATGTTGGGAATCATGATTGTTGTTAGACCAAAACCCACAGGCATTACTCAATAATCTCATCGCCAGAAATAAGGATCCATAAGAAGTGGTTAGTCCATGTTGTTAAACAATAGAAACATTGCTTTATCTAATGCCCAACAAAAACTACTCATATAGTAAATATGATTATGTAAATTTACAAATCAATGTTTTTTTTTTTTTTTTTGTAAACTTGGTAGTGCTTTCTCTATTAATATGCTCTGACCACTAACATGTCTCTAATAGTAGATACAAGTGACCTCAACCTCCTCATAGGAAACCAAGTTGGCCATCTATCTACGTTAAATGATGTCCAAATTTTAAATAAGTCTTTCTCCACCATCCATACAACATTTGTTGTTCTATCTATTATAAACAACAACTTCAGAAAGTAAAGGCTAATCAACATATAACAAAATTCTGACTAGAAACTTGTTTCACTCGTCCGGGGAATCCACCAAGGCTGGGGCATTCGCACTGGACCCTGACATCTCGCTTCTCTTCATATCCTATAGACTTTGCTCTATCATGCTCATTGCTAAATTGTTTCTATATACTTGTATTTGAATTGCAGCAATCTCTCTTTGGAGATCCTTCATGCTGGGCTCCTTTGTTTTGGCATCCTCATGTTCCTTATTTAAATCCATAGCTCAGGCTATTATGTTCATCATAACCTAGTATTGTTGTATTGTTTGCCGGAAAAGAGTATGGCGACCGCGGGTATTCCCTGGGTCTTTCACCATAGCTTCCCACTCTTCTGTCTCTATGTCCTAGTTAGTTATGTTGTCATTAAGTTCCCTCTCCCATCTTACTATTTGAGCTCTTAACTCCGGTGGGTTGTCAACCATGTATGCGCTAATGAGAGTCTACATGTACTCCTTTCCCGACTTTCTGCCTTTTTTGCTATGACCTCTACTGGAGGTTGCTTCCCACCCCCCACCCTGTGGTCCAATTCCCTACCTTCCCAGTTCCTCTGGTCCCTCTTTTAGCGGCCTCTTTTCCCTCTATAGCCATGTTGTCTTTGTCCGAGCTTCGTTGTTATTCGCCTAAACCAATCTCCACAGTCAGTTTTCTCACTGAGGCGTAATGTGTGGTCCAGAAATCCAGGCAGTGCAACACCCTGGTTATTTTAATACGTAAAATAGTAACACAAGAAATTTCATTATCATTCTGGATACAGTTACACAAATTGATCGTAATTTTCTTTGCTTCAGACTTGGCCACTCACTCTAGTCCTGGCGACTTGGGTTTTCCCTCCTTCTTGCTCAGTTTCCCCCCTGATTGCTCTTGAAATACAAAACTTTGGCCTCTCGGTTCCTCTCCTTTGTGTTTACTCCCTCCCCAGCAACTTAGAGCATGTGGGTTATCCTATGCAATTCTACAGGAGTCCCTAATTTGGGTTCCCTTATCCATATTCAAGGTCACAATTGATTTTCCTATCCAGGACTCTCTCCTCTTAGGTATCCTCGCCTCATTTTTGCCCCTGATTATCCCCTGAGTCTCGCTTCTGACATTCCAATTTAGGTTCGTATCAAGCCAGGCTAGCCTTAGCCTTGCTGCTTTAATGGCCATTACGATACCGGCCTCTCTATCTCTTATAAATGTTTTCTCCTTTCCATTTCTCAGGTGCCACCTGGCCAGGATTGAAATCCTCCTACGCTCTCCATTAAGGGAATCTGAATTGTCATCCCATCTTACCTCATTCCCTCTCTTCTCATCTACATAGAGATAACATATTACTTCCCCATATCCCCTCACTCCATTAACATTCCAAGCCAGGTTAAATTCCTAGGAGTCCCAGGTCTTTATTCGTTTCGAGTCGTGGCTTCCCCCAACCCCATCCCTGAAATCCTCTGAATTAGTCATTTCTTCAATTTTGTCAGGTAAGGCAACCGAGGTAACATACCATTGATTTGCGTCAATGTCTGTTGTCCTCCCAAAGTCCTCTAGCCTGCATCCAACACCTTCCACTTCTCGTTCCTACGCCTTCTCCCTTTGCATGCACATATCTCCTCTTTCGTATACCTTTGCCTCTTGTTGATTTGTCCAACTACCCCACCTTTCTTCCATCCAATCTCCCATCTGCTCTCTTCCTCCTCCCGCTGCCCATTCTTTCCTTCCTTTTCCTTGGAATGATGTTCCTTTGACTCTTCCATCTTTGTCTATCATTACTTCCCTCGTGCCTCTAGCTGCTCCTACCATGGGTTTCTTTCTGCTATCGTGCCACTTGCCAACATTTTTTTTCCCTCCCTCTCGCTTGCCCCCAAGCCTGCGTCACTCCCTTTCATCCTCAAGCACATCTTTCCTTTCTTGATGCCATCTTCTTGTCTGTCATGTCCTACTTGCTTCCCTTCCTACCGTCACGTCCTCCCACATCTCGATGTCCCCTCTATCCTTGGGCCTAGGTGGTTGGAATTTAGCATCTCTACCTTCCATCCCCTCTCGCCCACTTTGCCTTCCCTGTTGCATCCCAATCGAGGGTTTTCTTCCTTCTCTTTGTCGTTTTCTAGGATCTCCTCTAGCCTTCTCATCCCCTCCATTTGTATTAACTCTTCTCCTATTATATCCAAGTTTCTACCTGCCTGTCTATGCCCCCAGTTAGCAAGAATATATGCTGCCACTTTACACATCCTACGAACCTGTGTCAGGATAATGTAGTCGACCTGTCTAATTAGCTTGCCAATCTCTTACACAAGCCTTGTCATCCTCCATCTTTTGCTAATTTTCTCCCATGATGTCCCTTGTTGTAGTTTTTTCATCATGTCTATTGCTAGTTTCGAGTCTCCTTCCACCTCCAGTCTCTGAAACCTCTCCCTTACTACAATTTCCAATCCTCGCTTCAATGCATGGAGCTCTGCTTCGTTGTTGCTTGTAGTACCACAGTCCATGGCAAATATTTGAATCATATTACCTTTTTCATCTTTGAACACTCCTCCAATCCACACCACCCCAAGGTTCCCTTTCGTGGCTCCATCAAAGTTCAGTTTAATGAACTCTTTCTCAGGCCATGTAAAGTTGTTCACAATCTCACAATTGGGTGGGTGTTGTTTCCACGAGGTGGGGTTTACCATACTTGGCTTCAAGTTTAGGCCCATCATTATTCCTTCTTCATGGGGATTTGTTTCCCAATCCTCTGCATACCATCTCTTGGGAAGGATCGTTTCTCGTATGTTTTGGAGTATCATTTTTCATCGTTCTTCTTCTGATCTTTTTTATTCTTTGAAGATTCTTTTATTTCTTTCCTTCCAAATTGCCCATAGAAAAAAGCCTAATGATAGTCTTCAAGCTCGATTCATAATGGAGTTTTGGTATGGCTTTTTCCGCCAATTATCCATTGTTGCTTTCATACTAGATTGATTCTTGTCATTGACTCCAATGGGTTGATCATGGTTTCTCCACATGTTTTCACTGTATCTAGATTAATTCCATGTGTTCCATTGTTTCTGCTTGTTTGTTACATATACTATAAATGGAAGGTCCCTGCAAGCCTTTTTTCTGAAGTTGTTCCCAAGTAAGTGCTTGCCCATGTCAGAAGATCCACATGAAAAAGGCAATTTTCATCCATGACTTTTCTTGCCATATTCTGTCCCATATCTATGTTCTCTGCCGCATGTGGTGTGCTATTAGCAGTTGATAGCCCTCTTTAATAGTGAACATCCCTTTAATTCTATAACCCCATCTTATTATGTCCGACCATTCCATTTTTGCAATTGTCCGAGTTTCCATCTCTTTCTCATATACTTTCCATTGGGTGGTTTATGGGATATTTGGCCAATCCTGTTTCTATTTCCATTTTCTCCAGTACTCTCGTGGATCCAAGCTCCAGAAATTCTTTTTCTGTCTGTTTTGCAAGGTTATTAGTATATTGACATACTATTCCTAGCTCAGGTTTGTTGTTTAGTTTTTCTCTCTATTGCCACGCTTCTTCCCAGAATTTTTCTTTGTTTCCTCCCCTTATCTTACAGAAACTATGAGTTCTTATCAGATTTCTATTTTTTGAGGCTAACTTCTAGATGGTGGATCCCTTAATATTGTCCTAGACTCTCAGCCTTCCTTCAGTCGAGCTAGGCATTCCATATTTCCTCCCCCATATTTCCTTCCATAGGTCTGCTCCTCCTTGGATCCATCTCCACCAGAGCGTTGCCCCCATGACCTTATTGAGAATGTATGAGTCTCTGAGTTCTAACCGACCATTTTTTAGAGGTTTGTTGAGCCAATTCCGCGATAGCAGGGCCCATTTTTTTCTGTTCTGGGCCCTTGCCACAAGAAGTTTTTAAAGATGTTTATCATCCTTAAGCAGACTATTTTTGGCATCACTCGGCTAGTTAATTGGTAAATCGGGATCGATTGTAGCACTAATTTCAGTAGTATTACTTGACTTGGCGTATTCAATGATCTGAATGTCCAATTTTGCATTCTCCCTTGGATATTTTCCAACAGGGGTTTCTAATTTGCCACTCTAGTTTGTTGATCACGTAGATGAATTCCAAGGTATTTCGGGGGGAGATTACCAATGCGGAATCCCATTATTCTTGCTAGAGAAAGCTTGTGATGGGGTTGTTGTATTGAAGAAAAAAATATCAGACCTTTCCTTATTTATCTCCGTCTCTGATGCACTTGTGAAGTCAGTTAGCATCTTCATTAACCCTCTGGCTTCCTTGAGAGTTGCTTATCCATACATCATTATGTCATTGATGAACTATTGGTGAGTTAACGGTAAATCATTCCCCCAAAATCTAAGACATGTGTATTGTTCTCTTTGTACTTTCTCTTTTACATACCTTCCTAGTCCTTCTACGGCCAGTATGAACAAGAACGGGAATACCGGGTCACCTTCCCTAAGCCCACGGGTTGCATTAAATGCCTCTGTGGGCAACCCATTAAGTAAAATGATAGGAGTGGGGCCGATATCATCGACATTATCTAGCTTATCTATCATGCATCAAAGCTGAATGCCTTCAGTACTTCCAATTCAGACGATCATAGGCTTTTGATAAATTTAGTTTTAGCAGCATCCCTTTGTTTTTTTAGTCTTTAGTGAGTGCATTTCCTCTTGTGCCATCACAATACCATCAAATATTTGTCTCCCTTTAACAAACCCTGTTTGTTTTTGAGAGATTAGACTAGGTAAGATACGTTTTAGACAGTTTACCATAATTGTAGCCATGATTTTGTAAATTACATTACAAAGCGCTATAGGTCTAAAACCTTGTGGTTCTTACGAGTGATCTATTTTAGGAATGAGGGCCAAAAAGGTGGAGTTTAGGGCAGGATGCATTCTTTTCTTGCGTCGGGACTCCTCGACAAGTTTCACAACATCATCTCCCATGAATGACGACATAGCCTGAAAGAATTCTGCTGTGAACCGTCTAGGCCTAGTGCTTTGTTCTTCGCTAGGCTTTTGATGACTTCTTCTACCTCTGCTTTAGATATTTCCCTTAGCAAGGCCATATTCTCGTCGCTGCTCACCAGATTGGGAATGTACCGAGTGATTTTGTTTATATTCTCCTCCCTGTCTAGATTGGGTTATGTCAGTAGCCTTTAAAAATGTTGAACTAATAGGTTCTCCAAGTCTTCCTTTTGAGTAATTTGGTTGCCTTGCTGGTTGACTAGGGAGAATATCCTATTCTGCTGCCTGTGTTGGATCATGGCTTTATGAAAAATACTTGTATTCCTTTCCCCTTGATTTAACCATTGGATTCTTGATTTCTGCTTCCACAATATTTCTTCTTCTTGTCTCCTTTCCTCCAATTTATTTATCAGTTGTCCTTCCTCCTCCACTAGAGTTTCAGTTTTGCCTTCATTGATAATTTGTTGTTGTACTTTCCTCATCTTGGCTTGGATCAATTCCTGTTCCTATTGAATGTTGCAAAACTCATCCTTGTTCCATTTTTTTTATTTTACCCTTTAATTATTTGAGTATGAGTTGGAAGGTATGCATCAGATTTCTACCTTCTTTCTCACTTCCATTCCACCATTCCTTTAATTTTTCAATGAAGGTCAGTTCTCTTAGCTAGAAGGCTTCAAACCTGAAGGGTCGATTTGGATTTTCTTGTTTCATTACCACTTCTAATTTAATAGGCCAATGATTTGACCCTAGGCACAGTAGTATAGATGCCTCATAGTAAACATCTTTACTTATGAGATATTTTGTTGCCAAGAATCTGTCCAAACGAGAAGCTATTTGCTTGTTCCCTCCCCTTCTGTTGTCCCACGTATATTTTCCATTAATTGTTGGGATATCCACCAGGTGAAATTCTTCTTGTGTATCCGTAAATCTCTCCATTTCTGGTTCTTCCCTTTGAATTCCTCCTTTTTTCTCCTCTAGTGTTGTTATCAAGTTGAAGTCGCCTGCTAATAACCAAAGCTTTTCCTCGTGCATTTTGTTTAAAATATGTATCCTCTTGAGGAAGTTTTCCTTTTCGACTGGGATGTGTCGGCCATAAACTGCAGATATTAAGAACCATTCTTTATTTCCTATGAGGTGGAACTGCTCTGTGAGGATGCGTTGCATGCCTATATAGTAACCAATAGACACCTTTGTTGGGCTCCACATAATTGCTATCCCTCCTGCACTTCCTCGTGTATCTATTGACATACCTTCATTCCTTGGTTTCATCCATCTTAGGATTTCATCTAGTTTCCCTCCTATAATCTTAATTTGTTGAAGCAACATTAATTGGGGTTTCTCTTTTCTCAGTCTCTCTACTAAGTATCTTTCTTTTCCTCGGCTATTTAGGCCTCTTATGTTCCAGGATGTTACTATCATTGGGAAACTTTATTTATTTTTTGGTATACCGCTGATAGCAGTACCACCCTACCTGTGTTCACCAACATTTCTTCCATGATCTGTATGGATTCATGTAAGTTTCTTCGGCCCCTTTTCTTCCCTCATTTTGTTTTGTTTGGATACTCATGGGGGTTTTCATGATGCATCCCAGTTGTTCTGTAATCTCAACATGTCCCTGTCCTTGCTTGGCTTGACACTGTTGGAAAGTCTCTCTGTACAATATTTATTTTTCCTACAGGATAAATCTTTCATCTAAGTGTCTCCATTCATTTAACAGTTTCTTTAGAACTTCTTCTTCCATGCTAAGTTCCTCTCCCTTGCTTGGGTCGATTTCCATTGTAGTGGTTTTCATCCCACCCCTTTCTTCCTTATCCTCTTTAACTTCCAAATCTCTTTGGGCTTTCCGCTTGGGTGTTGGTTTGCCTTGACTCGAGCTACCCTCTTTTCCTTTATCTCGATAATCCATGAATTGGATCTCGCTTTCTTCATCTTCTTCTACATGTAACGCTTCAAAGTTGTTCTTACCACTCAGCTGAGTTTGGTATTCTTTTTTTCCCTGGGTTGTGGGTTTCCTTTGCTCACCTCCTCTTGTTTTTCACTTCTTGGAACCCTTCCTTGTCTTCCCAAGGTTTCTTCTGTTGCTTGAGCTTATTCTCCATCTCCTCCATGTTCAGTGGACAGTCCTTAAATAGATGGCCATATTCATGGAACCTTCGGAATCTGAATGGAATGTGTTCATAGTATAAGGTTTGTTGCCAAACATCTTCATGGTATTCTAGCTCCACGGAATTAGGTATGGGTTCAGCTATGTTCATATACACACAAATTCTCGCATAAGATGTGTATGTGCCTCTTTTTATCGTTTCTGCTATTTTGGCGAATTTTCTTATCGTATTCCCAAAACCCTCTAATATTTTTGGGTCCTAGAAGTCCATTGGGAGGCCAAACAACCTTACTCATGCTGGAGCTGCCAGGAATTTCTCCTTGTCTGGTCATAACATTATTCTCAATATCTCATGAATAGACCAACATTAAAATGGAAACAAGGGCCATTTTCAAATATTCTTTCTTTATCTTGCAGGTTTGAAAATATTACCATGAAGAAGCCTCTAGCTCTCAGCTTGACCTCGATATGGCCTTTGGGTTGCCATTTTTGTTGTATCCACTTGGTAAGGTCTTTCTCCCTAAGCCACACTCCTATGAACTTGCGAATAAACGGGTGGTCCTTCATGAAACTTCTGTATCTCTCCAATTTATTCATCGAAATGATGAATCTCGATTTCTCTGTTGCACATGGCAGGCCTTTTCCTCTACTGCCAGCCTGCCACTACGCCCCGAGGACAAGTCATGTCATTTTGTTCGTCTCTTGTGTTTGCTTCTGATTGCTTGTGTTCTGGCGGGAATCCCCTGCCGCTGCGTCCCACTAGGAGGGGATCTCTCCCCCCAGCTTCCTCTGTCATCCCGACCTGGTGAGCACCCCTTTGGTATGCAGCTTTGCAGTAACTGTTAGAGGGTTAGGTCATAGGTAAGCTTAGTTCATGGCTGTCACGATTCTGTTAAGGTTACAAAGCGATCCTAAACTAAGTACTCGTGCATATGCATAAATATAATTTAGAAATCAATGTTATATATGTCATCACACTGAATTTAATCTCAAAATTCTTCATTATAAATAAAAATAAAAATAAAGTAAACATAAATTAAATAATCAATACAAAATTGAATAATTTATATATTTTTTAGATTAATATTTTCAATTATTTATCTCTAAAAAATGCATCATTAAAATTTTAAAAAATATAAGAAAATTATAAATATCCAAAGAAATTCTAAAATATAATATATTAAAATTTAGTATATAACACAAGTGTATGTTGGAACGGTTGGGGCAGTTGGTTTTCACGCCCACGACCGGTATCGAATCGTGCAGACGCTGCAATGCAACATATTAATTATAATTTGGCATATATAGCTTCTTCAATGTGGTTCGCCCTTCCCTGAAAAAAAGAAATTTTATATATCAAATTTATTTCAATAATAAGTATCGAATCGTGTAGACGCTGCAATGCAACATATTAATTATAATTTGGCATATATAGCTTCTTCAAGGGGGTTCGCCCTCCCCTAGAAAAAAAGAAATTTTATATATCAAATTTATTTCAATAATAATAATTAAATGTATCCTTATAAAATATAAAACGCATGCGCTTATTTGAGCCCGTAGATTTGAAATGCTGAGAATAACATTCTCAGCGAGTAGTTTTGGAATGATGAGGATAACAATTCTAAAGCGAAAAAGAGTGGAACACCTTACGTGGCACTGATTGCTGATTATTAGGATTCCCAGCCAGTAGTTTTGGAATGACGAGGATAACAATTCTAAAGCCAAAAGAAGTGGAACACCTGAAGTGGCCCTGGTTGTTGAGGATAAGGATTCCCAGCCAGTAGTTTTGGAATGACAAGGATAACAATTCTAAAGCCAAAAAAAGTGGAACACCTTACGTGGCACTGATTGCTGAGGATAAGGATTCCCAGCCAGTAGTTTTGGAATGAGGAGGATAACAATTACAAAGCCAAAAAAAGTGGAACACCTTACGTGGCACTGATTGCTGAGGATAAGGATTCCCAGCCAGTGGTTTTGGAATGACGAGGATAACAATTCTAAAGCGGGAAAAAGTGGAACACCTTACGTGATAGTGATTTCCGCCGCCGGTTTTTGGAAGGTAGAGGATAACAATTTTAGAGTATTCTTGGCATTGTCATTCTGCCAATATCCAACCAGACAAACGCCGCTCCTGGTTCATGCATCCTCCACAACATCAGACTTTAATTGAAGATTCTTACCCTACACGAACTCAAAATTCCTTTACTATTATTGCACACCTACCATTACAATGTCCATCAATCGGATCGCTATTTTCCAATTACTCGTCATCTCTGGCTCTAATCGCTTTATCCGATCCGTACACATAGTTTCAGAAGATCTGATCACACAGACAAAAGCAGATTCACAAACCTCCCATATACTAATAAGAAAATAACTTTACAATCTTATAATATAATAACAACAAAATCCTCCCATATACTAATAACAAAATAACTTTAAATCCTATAATAACAACAAAATTCCTTTATGGTTGTTGTTAGCAATCGTTACTTTGATGGCCTCTGGCAGGAGATTGTTACTTTGACCACATCTAGATTTGTCTCTTACACGAGCAACTTGATCATTTTGTATTAGCTCTCACATCTTTGAGAATTTATTCTATAAATTTTTGAAAATCAATTTTGTGTTTTAATTATTATTATTTAAAGAATATGGGACTAATTCTTTATTCAAAATAAATAATGTTATTAGTTTAAAAATTTGGGTTTTGGTATAAGATTAATATAAACTTTTAGATAGAAAACCATCACCTTGGAAATATGAGCTTAATCGTCGTGAGTTTGGAAGTATACCTTTTTACATGAATTTGGTATTTGATAAAAATAAAGAGTTTAATTTAATTGAATTTTATTAAAAAAATTTAATCAATTTTCGAAAATAAAATTAATTAAATTATTAATATAAATTTAATTATGAATTAAAATTAAATATATATATATATATGTTACTAGATATATTCTAGACTTTTTAACAATGAATTATATTATAGCATTTTGTTTTTAATTCTAACTGCATACACTATTTTGACATTTTTTGTACTATCAATAACTCTTCATGCCCTTTATCCAGAGGCATTGTAATTCGCCTCCACTCAGCTTTAACACACTGAGGAAAATTGCAATATTACAAGTTGAAGTTGGTCACTGGCACAAATTCTAAAAAATGAGGTGTTTTTTTCCTTGTTTTGGGTGCTTGTTTTTTCTTGATCTTTATTCTAGAAGTATGTCATGTCCTCAAAAAATAATAAAAATATTTTTTACCAAAATATTAGTTTGAATTTTAAAATATATATAACTTTTTAATCTTATTAAAGGGACTAAATTAATTATTAAAATATTATTGTATTATTATTATAATTGGATAGAAAATAAATTAATTCTCCATACATTTAATATTTCCTTTATCATATTCCATGGAATTTGAATGCATCATAAATTTACTTTTAATAACAATTTTTACCACATTAAAATTCTAAATTAGATGAAATATTAAACATCTTTACTTAAGATTTACTAAAGCTAATATGATCTCTTAAATCAAAGAAAATAGGCTAATTCAACACAAAGAATAAAAAATCCTACTCCAAAATATTTTAATATTTCTTTTGATTAAATATTTGTAAAATGGATCTTTAAAGAGAAAAACTATATCCTATGGATATATTAAAGTCTTTAAAAGCAAAAATATTTCCACATCAAAGTTTTATATTTGAAAATATTAATTTGATCTAGTTTAATTATAATTTTTGTTATCATGCCATAAAAAGCATTATTAAATCTAATATTAACATCATTAAATTTAATAGCTCTTGATTAATACAATGTTAAATTTAATATGATATTTACTTTTTTATACTATAATATATATATTAATATATCATGATATATATTAGCTCTAGTTATATATATGGAGGGAAGAAAAAATACATAAAGTGATAGAGGTGGAGAGATAGAGGGCGTGACAACGGAGATATGGAGATAAAATGAAGAAGAAAGACATAGAGAGAGAAGAGTGGAGAGAGAGATAGAGGGAGTGACAAGGGAGAGATGGAGAGAGTCTGTATGTTTTAGGGTGAGATGGAGAGAAAAAGAAGAAGAGATGAAAGGAAGGGGGAAGAGAAGGAGAGAGAAGGAGAGAGGGAGGGATATAGTAGCATGGTTGGAGGTTGAAGAGAGACGGGGGGAGAGAGACAAAGGGAGGTGAGAGAAAAAGGGAGAGAGAGGAAGGAAGAGAGAGAGAGGGAGGGAGAGAGAGATGGAGTTGGAGGGAAAGAGAGAGGGAGGCAAAAAAATACATAAAGAGAGAAAGGTGGAGAGAGGTAGAGGGAGTGATAAGGAAGATAAAGAGAGAGGGAGAGAGGAGAGAAGGAGGGAAGAGAGATAGATGGGGGAGAGAGTGAGTGAAGGGGAAGAGAGAGGGAGAGGAAGAGGGAGGGAGATATATATAGATATGGAGAAAGAGTGTGTATATTTTGGGGGTGATATAGAGAGACAAAAGAGATGTGGAGGGAGATATAGATATAGATGGGAGGTGAAGAGAGGGAAGAAGATAGAGATAGAGAGAGGGATAGAGAGATAGATAGGTATCGAGAGTGTGTGTGTATGTGTGTTTGGGGGGCTGAGATAGAGAGACAAAGAAGGAGATATGGAAGGAGATATAGATATAGATATAGGTAGAGGGGGAAGAGGGAAGAATATTTCTTATACTATATGCATTGATTTAAATGTAGATGATGATTTCTAATCCTATTTGATTTCTTGCACAATATGCATTGATTTCAATGTAGATGACGATTTCTAGTCCTATTTGATTGTATATGCATTGATTTCAGTGTAGATGTTGATTTCTAATTATATTTGATTGTTGGCATTGTAAATGCATTGATTTTAGTGTAGATGTTGATTTCTAATTATATTTTATTGTTGGCACTAGATGCATTGATTTCAGTTTAGATGTTGATTTCTAGTCCTATTTGATTTCTTTTTCTAGATGCATTGATTTCAACGTAGATGATGATTTCTAATCTTATTTAGTTTCTTGCACTAGATGCATTGACTTTAGTGTAAATGTTGATTTCAAATTATACTTGATTGTTTGCATTAGATGTATTGATTTCAGTGTAGATGTTGGTTTCTAATCTTATTTGATTGCTTACATTATATGCATTGATTTCAATGTAGATGATATTTTCTAATCCTATTTGATTTCTTGCATTATATGGATTAGATGTTGTTAATATTGAGAATGAAAATTACTAAAAGTATTTTTCAAAATTAGATGGATGGGGGAGACAGGGAAGAAGATTTCTTGCACTAGATGCATTGATTTCAGTGTAGATGATGATTTCTAATCCTATATGACTACTTGAACTAGATGCATTAATTTTAATGTAGTTGTTGGTTTGTAATTTTATTTGATTGTTTTCCCTAGATGCATTTATTTTAGTGTAGATGTAGATTTCTAATCCTATTTCATTACTTGCACTAGATGCATGGATTTTAGTGTAGATGTGGATTTCTAATTCTATTTGATTGCTTGCACTAGATGCATTAATTTCAATGTAGATGTTGATTTCTAATTTAATTTGAGTGCTTACATTAGATGCATTAATTTTAGTGTAGATATTGTTTTCTAATCCTATTTTATTGTTTGCTATGCATTACATGTTGTTAAGCTTGAGGATGTATATTATTAAAAAAATATTTTTCAAGATATATTTAGTAATACATAGAGGGACACTATAAAGATATAATTAGATGTCAAAAGATGTGATACCTAGAATTAAAATGAAAACGATGTGCCAAATTAATCTTCCTGCAAAATGAGAATTAATCCTTGACAAGATCGTCCACCTTCTTCATCACCATCTAATTACTAATAAACAATTACATCTATTCAAAATTACATATATTCAAAATTACTAATAGGGTAATTGCATACAACAATCTATTCAAAATATTTATTAGAGGAAAATGTATATTTATAAACATAGAAAAAATCAAAATATTCTTGAATGAGATGTGATATTGTTTGGAGAAGCAAATAATGTAAAGATTTTATAAATCTGCCCACTCATTATTAAAAAAAATCAAAAATACATTATTTCTTGACTTTGCAAAATATACTATAGATAAAAAAAAAAATCATCAGAATATTCTTCTCGAAGGAAATAAATTACTTTAAATATAAACAAGAAACAAATTATTTCAAGAACAATATTGACTCAATAAATTATTAAATCTACTATTTGGAATATATTTTGTAATATTTGGAGGAACACTATTTATATTTAATTAGCTGTCAAAAGGTGTGATACCTAAAATTAAATGAAATAGATGTGTAATATCAATTCTCCTGCAAATTATTGACGAGATTGTCTTGCTTCTTCATCACAAACTAATTATTAATAAACAATTACATACACATATAAAAATATAACACAACAACTATAACATTCACAAACATTACGATCCAAATGCAAACACATAAATATGCAAACCACTCAAAGTATCCAAACACACATGTACAAACCATTCAAGGAAAACAAAATAAAGAAGATAATGATATGGCCATGCCAAGCAAATAAAACATAATGTGAATTTTAATTTTTATCTCAAACATATACAAATAATGATAATATAAAAATGTGACATTGTTTCCCTAAATTGGCACCAACTTAGATCCATCTAACACTAGATCTATCATATGCCGAGAGGGATCAAATCCCTCCAGGTGCAAACCTTTCATCCCTCTCAGTGCATGATAGATCCGGTGTTAGATAGATCTAAACTAGTGTATATACATCCCTAGGTTGAAATCCCCACTAAATTATATAGAGAATAACTACCTTTTCATACTGAAATTGATTTACTTAATTGGTTGTTGTTAGATTATTCTTGTCATCCACTCTTAAGGATAGAGTACACAAATCAAGGACAAACACTTCCTCAGATTCTAGATTAATGCCCATTATGGAATTGCAGACATCGATTTAATACCCAGATTTATAAAGGTATCGACAATTTGTAAAACTTGTGGCAGTAAAAACTAATATGCATATTCAATAAAATTTACGTATTTTTTGATTGAATATTATAATATATAATTTTCTCATCTAAAACTTTGAAACT
>APFE030833304.1:1818-15392 GCA_000404065.3 Pinus taeda
GGATATGCAGAGATTTGTGGCCAAGTGTAAAGTGTATCAGTTGGCAAAAGGACAGAGTCAAAATACGAGACTTTACATGCCATTTCCCATTCCGAGTAGATTGTGGGACTCAGTCATCTTGGACTTTGTCTTAGGTCTACCAAGGATGTAGCAGGGTTATGGTTCGATGATGGTAGTAGTAGACCGGTTCTCAAAGATGACACATTTGATCCTTTGCAAAAATACCAGCGATGCCACTCATGTGGCCCACTTGTTCTTCACAGAGATCGTTAGGCTACACGACCTACCTAAGTCCATTCTTTCTGACAGGGACATGAAGTTTACAGGGAACTTCTGGCGCACCTTGTGGAAGAAGATGGATATGCAACTAAGTTTCAGCTCTACTTATCACCCACAAACCGATGGGAAAACAGAGGTGGTTAACAAAAGCTTAGGGAATCTGCTACAAAGTTTGATCTGGGAAAACTCATGAATGTGGGATTGAGTACTTACCCAAGTGAAGTTCGCTTACAACGACTTGCCCATTCATAGCATGAGTTACAATCCTTTCTAGGTCTTATATGGCATGCATCCTCGCAGAGTGCATGAGTTATGATATCTAGGACATTAGGAAAGATAGAGTGTTGATGGGGAAGATTTTGCCAAAGCAATGAATGATCTGCATGAGCAGGTGAAAATGAAGTTCCAGGACAGCAATCAAAAGTGTAAGCAGTGGGAAGATTTGAAATGGAGAGAGGTACAGATTAACGTGGGAGATGAAGTCCTCGCACATTTGTGCAAGGAACATTTTCCTAGAGGTGAATACAACAAACTGAAGTACAAAAAGATAGGCCCTTGAAAAATTCTCTGGAATTTTCAGCCAAATCTTATGAATTACAGCTGCCACTAGGAATAGGCATCTCACCCATCTTTAATGTGGTAGACCTATTTCCATACACTGTTGGTCCAAAAGAAGACAGTACAACATGGCCTACACGGGACACACAAGAATGAAGTAAGTCTTGGATGAGACAAATACCTTACGCTCAGCCCCTTGAGATCGAGAGGATCCTCGACACTCAGGTGGCCTAGTGAACTCAGTAGAAAGAATATCTATAATATCTGGTTAAGTGGAAGAACCATCCCATTAAGGACAGTTCGTGGCTTAATGCTAGACATATAGAGAAGGCGGGTTATTCAGTTGAGAAGCTCATGGACCAAAGTCATGAATTTTCTTTACCCCGGGAGCCTGATGTAGGAGCATCTAGCTAAGGGCATCATGGCCAAGTGTTTGTCTCAACCAAGGAGGACATTTTCAATGTATTTTAGTTTCATTTAGATTTACTAAATAAAACAATGTCTACAAACTAGTTTTTATTATTATTATTAGTTAAGGAATATTAGGGACAGTATAGTTAGGGTAGTGTCATAATAGTTACATTGTTCTGTCACTGTTTTAGTCCATTTTACATCTGTCTGTTCATAAACGAAAACATAATAATGTAAATCCTACAACACAGGAAAACCCAGCATAATCATCAATTGTATAACTAAAAAAGTAACTGAAGGGTAACCGAGAACAGTTCAAGTAACTGCCTAAATACAATACAAAAACCAATGTAATACTTTTTGGAGAGGTTCAATACATGAGAAGAGAAATACAATAAAAAGAGTAATTTTTTCATCTGAATATCTGAATCCATCTTTAACAGTTTGTCCATGACATTCATTTACTTTCCTCTAGTCAGTGAGTAAGCAAACTAAGTAAATACTATGCATTCCTATCTATTGTATTTTGTTTCCTTTCTATATAACAGAGAGAGCAAACAGAGAAACCAAACAAGCGTTCCCAGCATGGAGTCTGGAAACAACCACAATGGAGTCCCAATGAATGAAATCAAAGAAAAGTACGAGTAGTTTGAAATCGAACGAGAGAGCACTCACTGAATAATGACCCCAAAATAGAGGTAAATGGACTATACAAAAAGATTTCCTATTAATTCTTTTTCATAACCAAAAAAATATTTCTATACATTCAACAGTCCTGGAATACTCTATTAAGAGTAGAGGAAATATAATACGAAATAACAGAACCCTAAATGTGAGGGTTTAGTTGGCCACCATCAAAAGGCGGACCATAATTATAAGTGTTCAGGGTACAGACGAAAGTTTATATACAAAATTGAATCCTAGGTCGCACAACAATAAAGAAAATCAAATGGGGACTTTGCCCAGTAAACTGACAGAGGCCACTTAACTAAAAATTGACAACAGTAGCAGAGAACGAGCCTACCGAAGCAAAAGCTCGTAGCGGTTTCATCGACCACGCATGTGAACAAACCATCACCTGCAGAAGTGAGCCAACGGAACACTATTAGTTACGTGCACGCTGAGTAAAGCCAAGAAACAACCAAAGAAAAAGAAAACTGAATGCAAAATTAAGAAAATCATTTACCTGAAGAGTATTCACATTGGAGGAGTCAAACCCCATTGAGCCACAGTCAATGGTGAAACCCTGCAAACCACGGAGCAAACATTGTTAGTGCTGGAGAAAACTGAAGAGGGTAAGTAATAGCATGGAAGAACAACTTACCTTGCTGGGACCATGAAGCTGAGGAAGCCACTGTGACTGCGACCTATTGAGACACAGGACAGACAACCATCAACCATAAGCTAATAATCAAGAAGACTGTAACCGATGAAAAAATGGAACATGGGAAGGTATAATCACCAAGTAAACGAAGACAACAATAATCCTCTCACACTGACAAATAAACCTTCCATATAGTGCCCAGGTAACTAGGCGACGAATTCACAAGAACAAGAAAAGAAATCACACCAAAAGACAACAAAATCCATAGCTGGGTGCACACAGAACCCTGCTACCAAACTTCACACAGTCACAAAACAAACCCTCACTGCAAGTCTAAACGCTCGGCACAACGGAAGCACAAATGGAAAAATGAAGGAATGACAAAGAACGAAGGGTTTTGGCAACAACCAAGTGCAGAAAAATAGTAACCGAGCAGGTATAGCCATCAATACATCATTGAATTCTGATATAAATGCTACCCAACAAATATCTAGAACAGTCCTTTGTTTAGCACGTAATCAAAAGTGATAATCCCTGAATTATTTGTTAATCATACCACTATTGGTTAAAGCGTTGGCTTATCATTGTTAAACATAATAAAATATAAGTTATGTGTTGGTCCCATCATTATGCATTGCATTATGCTGTAAGTAATGTATAAATTTTCTTGATAGTGTTTATAATAGTATTGTCTTCTAGGAGATAAAATTTAATTTTGTTTCATGGAGAGGCATGGTGATGTGTGATTTTGTTTGTGCTCAACCTAGAATTGACATGCGTTACTAAATTTATAAATTAAAAAATATAAATGTATATGTTAGGTTAGTTTTCATTAAAAATATTCCTAGCTTGGGAAATATTACAACCCACTACCAAGAATTTGGGTTATAAATTGTTTCATTATTTCTAGTATCCATATGTAAAGTATTTTGATATTCATATGAAGTAAAATATTTTTATAACAACTTTAGAGAGATAAATTAATTAAAAAAAAAAAATTATATTTCTTTTTTGAGTGTGCAAAAAATTGATCATTCTTATACTTTTTAATATATTTCAATATAGGACATAAAGAAACCATTTCAATGTCCATGTTAATTAATATAATTTTCAAGAAAAATCCATGTTAACTAATATATATATATATATGAATGATTATAATCTCAACCATCATAAAATATTTTGATATTGGTATAAAATATGTAATTCATTGCAAAAAATTCAATTACCTTTTCATAAGAAAGATATGTAGCTCATTCAATCCTTAATACAAAATTTATATGTAATATTTAAAATAAAATAAAATGTAAACATTTAAAATTAATATATAATATTTAAAAAAAATTAATATGTAAAGCATTTTTTTTTTAATATTGAATATGTAATATAGGGAAAATGTGCATTTTAAAAGAGCTTAGTACTTAAAAAGTTTTGATTTTTTAAGAGCTTCCTAGGTATGTGATTAAAATGGACCTATAGTGATATAAATGAACTACTTCCTCTTTACAAGAAAAAAAAATGAGAATAACACAATTAGATTAGAAAAAAGTAAAAATCATTTAATTTAAAAAGGAAAATAATTAAACAATAAAAACATAAAAGCGACCATAAAACTCTTTATATCATAAAGTAAAAAAAAAAAGTGAAAATCAGATTAACACAATTAGATTAGAAAAAAGCAAAAATCATTTAATTTAAAAAAGAAAATAATTAAACAATAAAAACATAAAAGTGACCATAAAACTCTTTATATCATAAAGTAAAGAAAAAAGTGATCGGTAAAACACAATCTATGATAGTAGAGTTGGAATTACTAGTGTTACCAAAATACTTTGAGAAGCTAAATTTGTTATTCAAAATGAAATAAGGTATTACTAGCTATAAGTGGTGATAGTTAAAATGTTATTACTAGCATTTGCAACAGTTGTTGCAAAGGAAATGCCGTAAGGCATAATGTGTAGAAACCTATTATCCATATAATGTGTGCATTATGTCAATGACCTAAATATCAACATATCTATTCACTTTTTCTAAATGTTGTAACCAACCAGAATTATAAAAATATTCTTAAACGTGTATCAATATTTATAGGCACACTCCTTATACAAAAATGCTAACTGCAAAAATAAAGATAGAAGAAACTCACGATGACCCTATTCAACAAGAACTAAAGAAGAATATAGATATGGGGATTTGTTAAATATTTCAATGGGAAAGGACAAATATAACGTGGAGGAAATGTCAAATAATAAACCAAACCAATCATCAAAAAGGAAATATAACCTGCCACACATCCGTTGCTGAGTATCAAAATAGCTCTAATGCCACACATCTGTTGCTGAATATTAGAATAGCTCTAATGAACTCAATGTTGATGAAACTCAAATTTCCTTTATAGTAAAAAGCAATAAGCTACAGAAAGGTATTTTGGTTCCTCCATCTTCTGAAGTTAGTTCTAAGACATTCAATAATCTAGACAAAAGCTTGAAAAAATATTCAATGAGCAGTGCTCTTTATATGTTTTTCCCAATACAAAATTATCATTCCCTGTTCAACAAAGGCAGTGAAATGATCCCTAAGCCTGTGAATGCATTGGACTACTGATAAGTACAATTCTTAACATTAGAGAAGTAATAGAGGTCACCTATTCGTAGCCAACCATCCGAATCCAGAGTTGAACTAGTCGCTTCCAGATTGCTGAAATAACTTGCAATAGAGTAAAACTAATTTCTTAAATCTTTAAATCTGAACTTTAAAAGATCTGTTTATTTAAGGCAATGATACATTTCCACGATCCTCATCTGCTAGAAGATTCCCTTTCCAACAGATGTAATTTTCTCAGGGTTAAGCAAAGAAGTCAAGTTCAAGGGCTTGCTTCACCACAGCTAATTGAGAACCTCGAGAGAATTGGATTGGAATTATTTCTGCTTGCATAACTCTATTCCACCATCTTAAAATTTTGTTTGTTGGTATAAAACTTCAATGAAATAATTCCTCTCTAAAGAAGGTTTTGAACTATGCATTGTATTTAAGGTTGTCTCTTGTTCAATATCTTTATTATGAACAAAAGAAAGTTTCAGAAAGAGAACATACCTTTCATGACATATGGACCATGAAGCCACAGTTCTCCTTTCTAGTTTGGGGGCAGAGGAGCTCCTGAAACATGATCAACTATCTTTGCTTCAGTATTTGGAGACAACAAGCCATTTGTTCCATAATGTCTACTTTCTTCTTGACTGTGTGTGGATGTTCCCATTCCCATTGTTTCTGTTAGCCCATAGCACTACAAAATATCATGTAACCTTACTTGAGAAAAAGCATACCCTAGGTGTAAGTTTACCGAGATAGTTGTAAGGTCATGGCTCTAATACCTTAGTAGCAAGCAAAAAAATGGCAGAAATTGTCTTAGTTTTTGATGATTAGTCAGAGATATTCAATGCTCAATCCAAGCCCCTGTACTTGTTAGATGCTTGTGTGTAAGCATGACTAGGCATATACACGCTGGCTAAGAAGACCCCATAGGTGTGATGTTGCTAATATCTGCGATCCACCATCCAGGATATACTTCAAATTACCTCTAAATGCTTTCTATGTTTGGTACACGTGCCCCTGGGATCTAGAGTATCATATGGGTGGGAAAAATCTATCAGTTAAACCTCCGTGCAGGCCACGAAAATGCTGATCCTACCCATACAATCATCTGTTCTGTAGGCTTCAAGTTTGTGGCTAGCTATTTTTTAATCCTAGATGCCTAGTCACCCAAGCTAGAGCAATTTGGTGCCAAAGACAAACACCACTACTGTGCACAGATAACCTGGTTTGTTAAGAGGAAGGAAATTTGCCTAACATCGAAGACTGAATATAGTCTATTGAACTCTACTTTTCCTTGAGGTGAGTGATTCTTGAACGTAGATTCTTGTTTCTAAAAACTTGAAAAAATTCTGTGGATTTTAATCTTGACTTTGTTATAGCTAACTAGAAGGAAACGTTATTGCTTATTGGTTCAATTCCAAAATACTTTTCTCTGATCCATACCTAGGGCCAAAATGCATTTCAATAATAGATTCCAAATCTCGCTAGTAAAAGCTCTTTTGTATATGTACTGAAAGGTCAGTCTCGTGTTTAAAGGTAAAGATAGAAGGCACTTCTTAGCCCTCATTTTCCCTCATAGGAAGTTGACTGCACTAGGCTAAAAATGAATGAGGCACACTTAACCTACCTAATAAATACGGATAGTAACTTTTTATACCCTCCTAAGTGATTGGAGAGAGTGATTATCTAGTCAGTGTCCATATATTTAAATTATATAAAAGAAAGCAAACTTAGTGTTCTAGTATTTGTATTTCTATGGTAAGTAGACCAGCATGGAAAAAAAGAAGAAAACAACTTTAGTTGTCTTATTGTGACTCCAGGGAACCAAGAAATAAAATCCTCTATAGACTCTTTGCTCAAGGGAGCTCCAGAACATATAATAGTGTGCAAAGAACTCACATCATATTTCTTTGCAATATCAACTTTGTTCATAGCCAACAGGATGGGAGGCACAAGAGGCAAACAGGTGATTCTGTATTTCTGAATCAATCGAAGCATCTCCACGAGATCAAACTTAGACAACATAACAATGGTTGATCCAGAACCAAGCAACGCACAAGAAAAAGCTACAAGCCCTTATATATGGAACATGGGCATCATACCCAGGAACGAATCAGTAAGCCACAGTTCTCCTTTCTAGTTTGGCGGCAGAGGAGCTCTTGAAACAGGATCAACTATCTTTGCTTCAGTATTTGGAGACAACAAACCAACTGTTCCATAGTGTCTACTTTCTTCTTGACTGTCTATGGATGCCCCCATTCCCATTGTTTCCACTAGCCCATAGCACTGCAAAATATCATTCAACCTTGAGAAAAAGCATAGCCTAGGTGTAAGATTAATGAGATAGTTGCAAGGTCATGGCTCTAATACCTTGGTAGCAAGCCAAAAAAAGGCAGAAACTATCTTAGTTTTGATGATTAGTCAAAGATATTCAATGCTCAATGCAACCTCCTGTACTTGTTAGATGCTTGTGTGTAAACATGGTTAGGCATATACACGCTGGCTAAGAAGACCCCATAGGTGTGATGTTGCTAATATCTATGATCTACCATCCAGGATATACTTCAAATTACCTCTAAATGTTTTCTATGTTTAGTACACGTGCCCCTAGGCTCTAGAGTATCATATGGGTGGGAAAAAGCTATCAGTTAAACCTTTGTGCAGGCCAAGAAAAGGCTGATCCTACCCATACAATCATCTGCTTAGTAGGCTTCAAGTTTATGACTAGCTATTTTTTAATCCCAGATGCCTAGTCACCCAAGCTATAGAAATTTGGTCCCAAAGACAAGCACCACTACTGTGCACATATTTAGCCAGGCTACACAACCTGGTTTTAGTTCCATGCAATATATATTTAATCCCCTTTTGTTTAATTTTCTTCTATCAATTTGTCTAGTTAGATTTCTTGGGTTGATGGTTGGGGCCTTGATCTCTCGTCAAATGATTTTAATATCATTGTTTCAGATGTCCGCCCCCCCCTCAAAGGCACGGATGGAGTATAAGAAGAAGCACCCAATGAAGATAAGCCTGCGGTGACTAGATCTTACTTCGTGTTTACAATGGCAGTATCACATTACGAAGGACTCTTCCCACGACAAACCATAGATTTTTGCCACTCCTCCAATAGTTTGCACTGGCTAAGATCTGTAATTTTAAGATTTCAAGATATTTTATCGTTTCTACATAAATAAATTTATAAAATCCATTAAACATCATACTATGGATTTTCAATATAATTTCAACGAATGCCATTCATCTGTGTATGATATCAGGGTAGGTAAAATTTGAAATTCCAATGTAGTTTTAGTTCATAGAAAAACATATCTTAACACAGTTATACATTAAACTATAGCGCATCCCAAATGCTCTTATGAAATGCCTCCATGTATTATTTTTAGTTCATGCAGTGTTTGAATATATTGGGTACATACATCCTTGTTTCAAAAGAATTGACATCTTCAAATCAAATACAAGGAAAAATCTTTGATATTACATCCTCCATTGTACACAAAAAAAAATTACAATTTATTCAACTAATAACTATAAAAATTAAGAATAAATTCATTGGTTAAGATAGTCTAACAGTGATAATGTGTGCTCTTGTTGCACATCCTGGTCCCTGTGCATAAACATAAGACCTGTGGATTCTTATAGTAACAACATCAGAAGCACTAATTTGAATACAGGAAAATACAAATAGCTGAAACCCTTCAACATGAAGAAAGGATGCAGTTGCAGAGTCACTATAGCCTAGTTGGCCCAGAGGATGGATGCCCTCCAAGTTGATCTTTTGATTCTCAATCTAGAAATTAAAGATCAATGTGCAATGATTTCAAATGAGATGGGTGATGTTAACAACTTGAAAATGAGATTAGGTCGTCAAGAGGACGAGATGGATGCCTTAAGGAGAGAAATAGAGGCCATCAAAGACCATATCAACAAATTGTCTCTCTGCCCAGTGACACAGCCAACACCATCACCTCATTTTCTGTTGAAGGATCAGATCTGAACAATTCACTTGAACACAATAGTACGTCCACTGTCATCAAGGATATTATCATAATTTAGTAGTCATATATATCACAAATTTTGTAAATTGTTGGGAAATTATGTAAAGTCTTTATAAGCAAAGTCATCGTTTTTTAGCCCAGAATCACCCTCCTCACGTAAGGTATGAAATATTCTTGATTAGGAGAAGGACATTGAAATTTTTGAAGAGATGTCTATGAAATTTCCTGATGTACTTGCGGCAAGCTAGACACTAAATTATATAATACAAATACTCTTTCGAGTTAAAAAAAAAATAACAGTGGAAATGTGTTCTCCTATAGACTTTTGTGACAACCTTGCACAATTCTAATTGAAGCCTTTCTCAAAGATGAAAGGAAACTTCAAAAGGAATAAGAAGAGGGTAAAACCATAGCATGCCCTTATGACATATGTCATGAAATCTGCAAAGGAAGCGAACTAATGTAAATGAATTACGATCGATATTTCCCAAAATATTTACTGATTTTCAGAAATGAAGGATCATAGGAAATGAAGTTGATTAGCATGCCATTAAAATGCAGAACTAGGTAAACTGTGAATTCAAGAAAATTGATACCTAGAACATAAAACTATAAAAATGATAAAATATGTTATAAAACACATCAAATTCAACTAAAATATTAGTACAAGGATTTGTAAAAACTATGGATAGTGGCAACAACTGATATACGAATAACAACAATCCCATATGTTTCAAAATGTTTTATAAAGCATTCTTTCAATCCTTCGTAGTTCCGAACTCCACATAAACCCTTAACTATTTGACCATATTTAAAATGCAACTACTAAGAGAAATAGAAATCCATATCATAGTTCCAAACTCCAAAGAAACCCTTAACTAGTTGACCGTATTTAGAATTCAAATACTAAGTGAAATAGAAATCCATATCATCACAGGGGTCATGAATAACAATTACGATTCAAAATTTGGCTTCTAAAGCTTGACTTGGACTGTTATACCCCGTTGTCCTAAGCATGCATTCAAAACAGCGAAGATTCATGAGAAAGCATAAGTGTAACTCTGTTGCAAGGAATGTTGTAAAAATAAGGCCTAGATTCTTCATGAGTCGAATGGATGCCAGTTTATGCACTTATTCGAGCACTTATTTGAACTATCACCAGGGCTCTTCATTAATATTGTGAAAAAATTTTCAATGAGCAGTGCTCTTTATATGTTTCTCCCAATACAAAATTATCATTCCCTGCTCAACAAAGGCAGTGAAATGATCCCTAAGCGTGTGAATGCATTGGACTGTTGATAAGTACACTAGGCTAAAAATAAATGAGACACACTTAACCTACCTAATAAAGACAGATAGTAACTTTTTATACCCTCATGACTGGTTGGAGAGAGTGATTATCTAGTCAGTGTCCATATCTTTAA
This sequence comes from Pinus taeda, assembly GCA_000404065.3. Taxonomy (NCBI): domain Eukaryota; kingdom Viridiplantae; phylum Streptophyta; class Pinopsida; order Pinales; family Pinaceae; genus Pinus; species Pinus taeda. The sequence continues at coordinate 12,417 of APFE030833304.1, forward strand.
ATTATGTAAAAGAAAGCAAGTTAGTTTTCGAGTATTTATATTTCTATAGTAAGTAGACCAGCATGGAAGAAAAGAAGAATACAACTTTACTTGTGTTATTATGACTCCAGGGAACCAAGAAATAAAATCCTTTGTAGACTCTTTGCTGAGGGGAGCTCCACCACATATAACAGTGTGCAAAGAACTCAAATCATATTTCTTTGCAATATCGACTTTGTTCATAGCCAACAGGATGGGAGGCACAAGAGGAAAATAGGTGATTCTGTACTTCTGAATCAACCGAAGCATCTCCACTCAATCAAACTTAGACAGCACAACAATGGTGGATCCAGAACCAAGCAACGCATAAGCAAAAGCTGCAAGCCCATATATATGAAACATGGGCACCATACCCATGAACGAATCAGTAAGCCACAGTTCTCCTTTCTGGTTTGGAGGCAAAGGAGCTCCTGAAATAGGATCAACTATCTTTGCTTCAGTATTTGGAGACAACAAGCCAGTCGTTCATCGAAGCATCTCCACGAGATCAAACCTAGACAACACAACAATGGTGGATATGGAACCAAGCAACGCACAAGCCAAAGCCACAAGCCCATATATAAGAAACATGAGCACCATACCCAGGAATGAGTTAGTCTAATTCTGAGTACTATTCTCAGGAGTGAATCCCAAGTTCTTCAGCACAATGCAAAGCATAGCAGATTTCTGTGGGTGGAAATGACCCCTTTGCTCATTCTAGTAGTCCCTGAGGAATAGAGTAGTGTGGCAGTATCATCTTGCCAGATTTTAACAATAGGGGCATGGGCAGGATTCGAAGTGAGGAGATTGTCTAGAGTACAGATGTAATTTTGGTCATTCTCAGAGGCTAATTCAGATGAAGAAGAAAAAATGAGCACAATCGCCAATTTGGTGGCTGCTAATTTGACAACTAAAGATGGTGTGGCGAAGGCCACAATGGCTGCTAATCCTCTGGCTGGATTTGCTATCTCAGCCATGGTATTTAACGGATTGGTGGTCGTAACGATAGCTCCAATGGACAAGACAACCATGTAGATTATGGGGAAAAATATTGAATTCAGTGAGAGGATGAGTACAACGTCGGATTTTCTGATGCCAAGATTGGCTAAAGCAGCAGCAAGTGACTTTACGCTCTACCATAGTTGGGGAAATGTGGTGGCTTCCCCAGTGGCAGAGTCAATGAGGGCTATGCGGCCATTGTGGCGAAGCAAGGAGATGTAGGTGGGGAGATCCAGGAATTCATCTTTGGGGAAAATCTACTGGTTTTCGATTGTTGTAGTACCTCTGGTTGGAGCTGCAATATCCGCTGTGGGGATTGATCTGAAGACCCATTGCTCTGTCGAATAACCTTATTTGCTTCAACTTCCCAGTGCAGGCTCATTCCAAACCTTGTGACGGTTGCAGTGATTCGAAACCCTGCGATAGTTGCCGTGACATGAGGTTATCGTGAGCAATTCCAACCACTCAACTACCTTCTTTTGATCAAACGATTAACAATCCTCTAATCATCTAACACATAATCTAATGGAACACAGGGATGACAGGTAGATTTTAGGGAAGTTCATTTCAGAGGGAAACGCCTTATGGCGTAAAAATGGAAATTTTAATGTTACCAACAAAATTGGTTGAGAAATTTAGGCATTTCCTATTGAGTTGTTTTAATCCTCATGTCAATAATATCTTAGTAAAATAAAATTATTTATGATTGAAACATATTGATAGGTATCTTTATACATATTTGTTTATTTTTTAAAATAATAAAATGTTATTTAATCAAATGTATAATATTTTAAAGATCATGATGTGTAGCAATATTAATGTGTATTAAAAAAATTGGTGTTTACAATAATTTTTTGATGGCTTGTATGTTGGAATTACTATTGTTATTAGGCTAAAATTCGTAATTATTAATAAATGGATACATCATCATAGTTAATGGATCTACTAGAAGTAATTTAGGACATGTGACAAAACACATGGGGATTATGGTTTATTCAATATCTAATAATATTCCTCCAGTACAACCTCAGTGTGATTTGAGCTTGAGGCCTTTGGCTCAGACACCACTTGCTAGAATCAACATGATAGGCGATTAAGCACATGTCATGAAACGCACTCTCAGTGCTACTTTATCCAATATCCAATATTATAAAGAGTTAAATTTCCCCTAATTCCAAAAATCTAAATCATAAGTTATTAAACTATTTTCTTAGGTCACAAAAATACAATCTCTTAAACAACCAAAAAAAAATTTGAAACATACTTGATAATCATAAAATATATCAACTTAAATAATATTTGTAAAAAAGCTAATATCTTATAATATCATTATTAAAACTCCATTCATATAATCATATAGTTTAAACTAACATTTTATAATGTTATTACTAAAATTACATTCTTTTAATCCTATTCTTTTAACTAACATTCAACGTTAATACTTTATAACACTAATTATTATCCTAATTACCACTTAACCTCTTAATTGAAATAACATATTGCCTTCATCTATATAGTATGCATTTATATCCAAAAGAAAAATAAAAAAATCTATAATATGTATTAAAATTACAACTTTTATTTCTTTTTATCCATGGATATATATGTAAATTATAAAATGGAGGGATATACAATATTTGTTTATTTTTATATGTATGAGAAATTTAAAAATTTTCTTATTATTTTTTTTTAAGTGGTTATTGTGTTTAAAAAATTAGTCTTTTTTCCATGAGATGGTGAGGGGTGATGGTGATGGTGATGAAGGTTGTTGGTTTGAAATTTTGTGCCAGAAAATTTAATTATGTTAAAGTTTGGTGTGGCTTAGACCAAGTGTGATTCCTAGAAGATTTTGACAATTTAAATGCCCCTTAGTTATGGTTTCTCAAGCCACAAGTCAAACCTGGTGTAATTTATGAAACAAAACTCAAATAAATTGATAAATATATAGTTATTTGAGTT
>APFE030833306.1:0-17738 GCA_000404065.3 Pinus taeda
ATTATTTATAAAAGCACATTTAGAGAAAGATAGTGTTTGGTTGGTTTGCTTGTCATTAGGTCTTCTTTAGATTCTAGGAAGGTCTATCTTGTCCACAAGATCGACTCATTCCGCGTGACAGAAAGGATACAGGAGGAGTTAGAGAGGAATTATCAATAAAAGGAGTCACATTCCAAAAATAAAACGAGTTGCAGGATGTGAAAATGAATGTTGAGAAATAATATTCAACCTTGAAAGAGAAGGAAGTGGAATTGAGAACAATCTTGGTTTCTTTGATGACTCGAGAGGAAGTTGTTGTTAAACAAGAAATTATTAAAGACAAGAAAGATCAAGAGCTACTTGTTCTTCAAGAAAATCTTGCAAGTAGGGAACGTGGAGAGATTCAAAATATCACCAATGAATGCAAGGCCACACTTGAAGCAATAAGAATTGAATTTGAAGCAGAAATTCAAGCCTTGGATATGAACCTAGCTTTGGAGCAGATTAGAAAAAGGAATCAATACTAAGGAAATGAATAAATTTTCAAGGAAAAATCTCAAGGAAAGGTAACACAGAAAGGCAAAGAGGAAAGATTTCATAGGAAATGAAAAAAATGCATTGGTGATAGGGTGCAGTGACAGAAGCTAGGATTATAATGAAAAGTATTCAGCGCATCAAAAGGTAGAGGATCCATGCTACCATGATGATGATGTGGATATCTACTTGATCTATTCCAATATGATAGTAGAGAAAAGATGAAACAGATCTGGATAGGTGAATGTTTTATGACTTGATCAGAAAACACTAGAGATACGTTACATATTCGAATTGTGGCATGGGTTATGAGGATGGAATTTGAGTGTTATGAAGTGAATTTTCTTTGAGTGATAGAAGTGCCATTTCATTCAAAAAAATAATATTTATGCCAATGGAGGACTGTGCCAGATGAATATTCAGTTACTCGGAGTGTTATTTGATTTTCGTATACTTGATACCATATTTTATGCCAAATAGGGTTAGGTATGAGAGATTAATGTAAACATTGTCATGTAAACATTACTAATAAACTCATGTACCCGAAGTATTGTTGACAGATGTGTTGGGAATTTAAAAAGGAAGAAAAGAGAGAAGTGGTTAGAATAGTTATCCAATCAACCAAATTTTATGGATGCCTTTCAAAAATTTTAGGATGAGGAAAAATAGCATTGTTTGTAAGCATCTGATCCAAATGGAAACTCTTCGATGGATGGATCCAAAGATAATCTTGGAGCTCTTTGTCGGCCACATTTCGCAATGATTTCTGAGGCAATTATGAGCATTATGAGAGATAGAGATCATAGGTAATGATGCATAATTCAAAGATGTATACCAACAATGTCCATAGGGAAATCGATAGATGAGGGGGCTTCAACATTAGCAGGGGAAAATTCTGTAGGGTTGTTAGAAACATTCCAAGAGAGGAGATTGCAGACCATATGGTGAACATGATGCTGCTTATTTTAGCTCCTATGCCCATGATGGGATTCACGAGGAAATGATTAAGGGTTATGTATGCACTGAAACATACAGAATTTCCATACTACAACATCACAATGTTATATAGGGTAAAGTTGTTGTGGATGTGGCATAGGAATACAATCTATATTTTTGCATTAACTAGTGCTAAATGGGTTTATGAGTCGATACAAGTGACATAGTAGTGCATTATTTCAAGGATTTTATTATGTTACGAAGAGCGTCGATAAAAAAAGTAGCAGGTCGACTAAAACTTAGGGTGGAAGGATAATTCATTGAAGTTATTTGATTAATAAGTGTTTTATATCCTAATAATTTATTTATTTCCAAGGTTGAATAAGTTATTGCTTATCAACTAAATGATTTATGGTGAAAATGATTTGAGATTAGCCTTGTGCCTTCCTTTGTCCCTGACATTATGTGTAATAAGGTGAATTATATTGTACATAGATAGTTTCTTACGAGCACCAATCCTATGCGCTATATGGCATTGATATTATGAATTTTATAGTGTTGATATACGCATTATATGGTGATGATCTTATTGCCGACATTGATGTGCTTTATATGGGTGTGTTGATATTATATATGGTGTTTATATTATATGATGTGTGTTATATTGGTTATATTGGAATTGATATGTGAATTAGGGTTTTGTGCCCTAATTTCTTGTGTGCAAGATTCATTTTCTCATAATGGAACTTTCAATCAGAATCTCTTCCACCAAATAACATGCATTCCCTAAGAAATGATAATATGCACTCTAAATACATTGATAACACATTCTCTAAGCAATGCTAATACATATTCTGCAATACAATGATAATACATTCTCCAAGCAAGTGTCAATGCCCTTCTACTTTCAAAGATGACACCTTCTCAACCTGCTTTTCCTTGTTTGTTTTGGTTTCTTTAATGGCTTGCGCAGTTGATTCTCAAAGTTCATTGACAACTCAAACCAACAATAAAACGGATTCTCGAATCTTATTAACAACTCATTCTCAGTAGAAAAATAGCAGTAGAGAGCATAGATATTTGTGAATAGTCTAGGGGATGGAGTGAGTTCAAAGAGTTCGCAAATTTGACTCCTAGGATTGGAGGCTGAAAGGCTCCTCTTTTTTCCTTGTGATTGTTGGATTGAGAAGAAAAATGCATTCTCTAATCAATTATTACATAGTATTATAGAGAAATCGTTACAAATATTATAGTGTTTATATTGGAAACATTACAAATATTATTGGAGTATTCTAATGAAAGTGTTACAAATATTATGGTGCATATATTACAGTGTGTATATTAACAGCATTACAAATACAATGGTGTGTATATTATAGAGTGATATAATGTTATGGCACATATTGCATTATCTTGGCATAGATTCGAATTATGTATTAATTATTATTGTTGGAGAAACACTATATTATATGGTGTTAGGTGGAATTTTATTGGTAGTAGTAATATATTATATGGTTGTTGTGTGTTACATTGAATTAGGGTTTCGTGCCCTAAATTCACGCATGACATATACGTGTTTTCCAAGAGGAATTTCAACATGTTGAAAAAATCATATAGGATGATCATGATCCTTCTGTCATATTATTCATGCCATATGTGTCAAGTTGATGAAGTCGCGTTGCTAATTTGAATTATCGCACACCAATAATTTAATGATTGGGGTGTTTAGGTCTCATGTGTTATGGGTTGACTAGCTCTACATTTAATAGTGGGATCTTATACCTACTCTTCATCCCTGTGGACATAATCAAATTCAATGTGTAAATAATTAACACAGGCTATATTTGCTAAATCTTTTATAAGCTAGTTGTTGAACTACACTTGGATTTCTTCGGAAATTACAAGGGTTTGGTTTATCTGCATTTGGATTTTTATGCAATTTACAAAGGTTTGACTGATCTTGAACTATAATGCAACCATATGAAATCCCTTATGTTGTCTTTCCCTCACCAAGTTCCCCAGCAAAAAGAGCAAGTGAAACAACTTGGAATACGGTCACCTCATGCTATTGCCAAATGGGAATGGATGATTGACAAATTTGGAAGTCTCCGATTGCATAGATGCTTCCTGAAGTGAATCTCTTTATGATGTAAAATGGAGGGTCTATTGACGAGGAGAAATAAGACGAACATACTGAAGGAAAAAGACACCTATAAAATTCACAAGCTTTTGAGCAGTAGCATGTGGATTTTCTCTCATGTTCCTCTTCTTTTATTGTTTGTTTTTGGCTACCAATTTGTTAACTGAAACTGAATTTTTTAATAAAGAAGCGACTCTCATAGTATCCAAAGAGTTGACAAGAATATTTTCTTGTGAAATTATAAGTCCCTGGTGTAATTTTGATGGTTGCATAACATGGCTACTACAAAAATAGTTATTCCTTGATGCATGGATGTAGTATTGATGATGAGTGTCACTTGATAGCCAATAGACAAGTTATATAAATCATGAACCAGCTTTTTTCTACTCCATCAACAGGTGGGTTATGCAATCCAAATGAGATTTTGATGCAATCCCTTCTTAGCATGTCTACAAAATAAAATTGGGATAGAAATTTTTCTATGGGAACATGGCTATAATTATACTTTTGTGCAAAGGTGTATTTCAAGTGCCAATTATACCATATTAATGGGTTTGAATTGTTTACACAAGGAGTTTTTACATAGTCTAAAAATTTTCACACAACCAAGGAATTTTATTAAGTCTCTAAACCCATTTCCATTGATGTCAAATGGGGAGGTAAGCAAATTATGAAGGATAATTTTTTTTTAGATAAAAAGGAGGCTCATTGTGTGGCCATCAATTCCAAAGGGGGAGATCATAGGCATTGTTGTCACTAATGGAAAAGGAGCTACAAGATAGGTCACCAAGGGAGGCATTTTTGTGATACTTCTTGTTATGCATGCTTGGTAGAATTATGGTCACCATATATGCTAGATATGCTAGAACTATTGACAACAAAACAAAGGAACAATAAAAGTAAGCAAGGAGTCGAGCTTGTAATGCAAGGAAAAATAAGCAAAGGAGTTGCAAGTTGTGATTCAAAAGGTGATGGAAAATGTTGCTTGAGGATGATGTTGATGATTGATATGGCTTAATGCATTGTACATGGCTCTGTGAGAAATGTTGTAGAGATGTTGCAGAGATCATTGTTAAAGAGGTGTTTCATAGATGAAAAGGAAAAGGAAAAGACATGATCTTAAGACAATGAAAAGATGTTGGTGAGAGTAATATGACTGTTTGATAGAGTTATTGTGATGCTAAGTATATATTGTTGATTGGTGAGTATATGTTGCTTCAAGTGACAATATTATGTTGTTGACAAAGGGTTGTTTAATATGTTGCTTCAGTCAAAGGTATGTGCCTTCATATATTGCTATGGAATTGAGTCGGTTATGGTGTAGAAATATATTGTGTGCATATGATGGTTGAGTTGATTTACTTAAAGAGGTGGCATGAAGAAGTTGTGGTGCATTAATGGAAAATGTTGTTGTTGATCATGAGGTATGAATGCTCAGTTAGATGGTCTTATGTTATCCCAATAAATTTATATGATATTGCCATTATGTTGTTTACAAGTAGCTGAAAATAATATTGGGTGGAGCATTTATTTTTGTTTTTAATATCCAAAATCCAAAAAGGTGTGAAACAAATTGGTCGAATGCAAAGAGGCAAGACTATTCACTTCATATTCTTGTGTGGAATATTAACAACCAGCAAACTATATTTATAAATATGTGTTTTTTGAAAGGCTAAAGTGTTAGAGAGTCAAAGAATGTGAGAGCTAATTGAGGTGTTGTTCATTAGTTTCCTGGAAAATATATACAGCTAATGTGAAGCAGATTTGAGGAGAAGTAGAGACAGAGATGAAGGTATGCAAATTTATAGACTAGGTAAACCAACATGTTTTTTTGTATGTATCAGGGGATTGTAGTCAACTTTAAAGTTGCAGCTTGAGAAATAATAGGTTGGAGCCTATTGAGCGAGGATCCTCTTGTGGGTTGTAGCCTACAGAAAATAGATGGGAGTTGGAGTTTATTGCAAGTTGAAGCTTGCAGAAGAAATTGAGGTAGCAGCCTCCTATAGGTTGGAGCATATAGAAAATTAGATGTAATAAGGAAGTAGGAGATTGCATTTGCATCACAACAATAACAAAGTTGTGGTTTTCTCCCTTTATGGGTTTCCACTTATATCTAGTGTTTACATGTGATGATTTTGTGTGTTGACTTTATGTTGTCATGATAGTTGTTTTGTTGTGATTTACATGTTAAATGTTGGTTATATATTAAATTTTTTTTTAATAAGGTGTATGTTGATCATTTAATAGTTCATTTAACCATTAAAAAATAATTAGAATTTAATGTACATGAATGAACTAAATTTATTCCCCCCATCCCCCCCAGTTTAGTTAAATTTTCATCATCTTCATGTTAGCATATTTGATGGATGTCATTTGTGCAAAAACTCATTTTCCTTTAATGAAATGGCACTAGTCCACTAGCCTTGAATCAATTCATATATATTGTTCTAAATTATGGGATGTTAAAGCTAACGATCACTTTATGATATTTGTAATAACTTGATGATTCCTTCGCATCAAATATTCATTAATTGTTTCAAATGAGGCTATGGAGGAAATTGATCCCACTGGGCACGGGTACATTGAAGACACATTTTTTTACTTTAGAATATATATTTTCCAAGTTCCTCCACATGCCTTGCTAAGTTATGTTACTCACAGGTGAGTTATTGGAGAAGTTCCCTATCAAAAAATAAGAATAGGTAACAAAATACCTAGCTTCTAGTTCCAATAAAATTTGACCTTTGTTCCCAATAAAATTGGGGATTTATACTTTAGCAAATTTCAAACATGCCAAAATAGAGTTATAAACTTTGGAATTGATAAAATTGTTTGATATTGTATTTAAAAAGCATACTTCCCTCAATATAGTGCAGAAGCACTGCAAAACACAGAAGGGTTTCAAAGTATATAATCATGAACACCTTCCATTTGACTAAGTATTCCAAGGGGTCAAGACTTATGATGAGGTTTTGCAAAGGATTCAAGAAATCCCATAAGGGCTCTTAGAGAAAAATTCTTTTCCTTTCAAAGGTGAAATAAATTGTCTTTGGGATCTCATTTTATGATATAGGTTCAGCAGCAGCAAGTTCAATTTTAATCCCTACATTGCCAGAACATTCAAAATCTAAGAAAACAAATATTGAAAAAATATAAACAGAGCAAGCAGATGCAAAGAATGTATAAAAAACACAAGCTCAAGCAAAGAAGGCCCAAGCAAAGAATGTTCAACCATTTAATGTGTAGACTGAACATAAATAATCAGGAAATATACAAACATAGCAGCCTCAAATTAAAAAGATTCAAACTGAACAAGTGAAAATTGTGGCACATACAATAAAAGTACCTTTTCAATAGACTTAGGTTGAACAGATGTAGATTGAGCAGTGTCAAATTGACAGAGCCAATACACAAGATATACAAGAGAAAATACAAACTGAATCATTTCCTCAACAAAATCATATGCATGAGTTCAATACACCTGTATCAAAGAATCCTCAAGCAGATCAACCTAAGGGGCTGATCTATTTTTGTATGATTAGTTTTTTTGTGCTAATGACCATTAAAAATTTATAAATGTGTGCATGCTTATTTCTCCTTGTGCTAAGGTTTCATTAGTTGTTGGTGCATAAAATCAAGTAAATTTCCTTAAGTTTAAAAATACATTCATGAGAAAAATAGATTCATAAACAAATATTAAACAGCAAATATGTAAAGTGCATCAAACCATCAAAGAGACACATAAACACAGTGTTTTGATGAAGGATTTCACCCCTCCTGGGCTACATCTCCTTGGTCCAGCTTCCATGGCTTGGGCCTCTTGTTAATCAAGGTTGCCATTGATGACAATATGGCATTATCGAGATGGAAAATATTCTTATAACCCTAGCTTTACTAAACCCTAATCCTATGTGCATACCCTACAAGGATCCCTACATATAAACCCCTAAAATAAGAAACCCTAACATAATTATAAGCAAATCCTAGCCTTTATTAATAAAACCCTAATGGTTAATGAAAATCCTAATATGCTACAAACCTATAACCCTAACCCTAAAGCATATTAATAAAAGGATGCACTAATAAAAGTGGTATTGATGGGTTATAAAAACATGAATAAATAATAATAAAGGGGAGGCATTACCATTATAGACTATATGTATATGACAAATCATTTCATACATATGGACCCATCAAACCATACGACGGTCCCCACACACAATTCACGCTCGCCCCTCGACGGTCACCACATTTGCGTTAATTAAAAAATGAATAGCGAAAGTGGCACAGGAAGTTTTTTAGAATTGCCTAATATGCACAATAATTAACTTAAACTTGTTTGTGTCAGCTTTCCAAATACAAACGTGACTGGTTGGCTCCACTTCTAGGACATGGATAGCTTTATGTATACATATCATGATGCAAGCTTATTTGGATCAAACAGATTTTCAACGAAGAGATATATAGCACAGATAATGAAGTTCACATCTCGTGAACTTAAGTGGAAAAATTACGATAAACGCATATCATTTTTTCCTAGGTCAACTGAATTACAATCAGCGGAAAAACTCAGACGCAGTGGCAACCTCATGAACCATACAATCAACATGAAAAATCTCGGATAGCATGCAGATGAGGTTTCTGAAATCTCAGACAGCCTATGGATGAGGTTTCTGAGCACTTGGATGGCCTACGGATGAGGTTTTTTAGCACACATTGGACCAGGTCAGAGCAGCGCTTTGGACAGCCTGCAGATGAGAGTTTCTGAGCACACTTAGAACCGGGTCAAAGCAGGAACCACACCTTGGACTGTTGCGGATTGGAACACAGTGACAACACCTCTGCCTACACTTCAGATTATGTGACAGAAGATCTCCTTGGACCGTAAATGACTAGACTATTGTGACACTTGAACAGTTGCACAGCGATTTTTTAGAATCCACCTTTCGACAATGAAGAGTTCTCTCTTGGATAGTGGACAGTGAAGTAAATCAAGGGAAAGTACAAAGCAAAGCCAAAGTGTTTTTGTTTCTGAAGTAGTGAAGACATTGAAGAATATACCAAGAACATTAAAGTAAGTACCTTACACATTCTCTGTTAAACAACAAGATTGGTGTCCTTGGAGTTGGTGGTCCTAAACATAAGGTAGGTGCCTTGGATTAGATAGGGTCGAAGCCCTAGAGGTCGAAGCCTCGTCAAAACCAAGTTGGTGCTTGGGAATAATTATCATACATTGTATCTATTCTTTTATATTCAATAAAATTATTCTTATACGTTTCTCTGATTAAATTGTGAAGAATCTAGCTGGTAATAATAACAATTGAAAAAGATCGTGCACGATACAAAGGACATACTACCAAGGAAGAACAAGGTAGTGACAGAGCTTTGAAGTGTTATCAGGGGACCCCAAAAATGTTACAGGGTTTTGCACACATGGACATCGGAGGGGGCCCTCCCCCTCCCCTCCCTCCTGAGATCAACACCTTCAAATGTCAGGTAGCCTCCCGCGGCAAGAGGAAAGCAAACCTGAATCTGCAGAAGTTTGTAAAGAAAATCGAATTCATCCCCTCTGTTGAGCTGACTGTGGAACACCCGTGCCAGAGTGTGATGAACCTAGCAAAACGCGGGCTCATTGGTCAATTTATGGGCCTCTGGCCCTCTCACAAAGCTATAGATGGATGGGTCTAGCAAAACTGGAGGCCCCTTTTGTCTTTGAAGGAATCCAAAATCATCTGGTAGGGAGAGACTATTATGTTTTTGTCTTCAACTCAGTTGAAGATCGAGATCTTATTTTTCGAAATGGTCCATATGTCATGGGCCCCCAAGGGCTCTATCTAAATAAATGGACGTCGAACTTTGATCCTTCCCAGGATATTCCTTCAGTCGTTCCGGTCTGGGTAAGGTTACCCCACCTCCCTCTTCATTGTTGGAACCCAGAATCTATGGAAACCATCGGAACAAACTAGGTAAATACATTGATAGGGATGAAAGGAGAGAACAATATTCATGTGCCAGAAAATGTGTTAAAGTTGACTTAGAGATAGGGTTGCCCAAGGCAATCAAGCTAACCGTAGCTGGTTGGTCTCACATACAGGAACTTGACTATGAGCAGCTCCCCTTCAAGTGTCGACATTGTCACGGCTATGGCCATTTCACTCAAAACTGTAAGAATAAAACTAAGGAAGACTCTGAAAAAGAGAAGGGTGAATAGTGGACACAAGTCCGAAAAGTAGGAACATCCAAGTAGACCAACAGAGCGAAAGGGAAAGGAGGGAATACAGAGACCAGAGGACCCTCTGTTGGGAAGAGACTACCTGAATCTCATGCCATAGCAAATGTCACCGCTTCAACAAATCCTTTTGTTGTTCTAAACCCTCCAGAAGATTAGAACCATCCAGATCTTGAAGAGGGAGAGGTGCAGCAGCATATTGAACAAATAGCATATACATAAATAAACTCAAGATCTCAGGAAAAAACTAGAGCAGCCACTTCAGAAATCCCTTGTGTAGATGCAACCCCGCAGGAAACCCATGGCTCTCCAGCAGGTGCCATATCCCCACTCTCTTATGCAGAAATGATCAAAAAGAAAAATTTGTTAGACATCTCTAGTTCTTCTGAAGAAGACTCTTTTGAGCGATCTACCAAAAAGGCAGGAAGGAAGTCTCGTAAGGAAATCAGAGAAGAAGAGGCGGAGAGATTAAAGATGCATGGCAGTCAGTCTACAATTGAAATGTTGTTAGGCAGAAACACGAGGAGGGAGGCCCTACTCCTTCCTTCCCCGGTAAATAATGTAGATTGTCTCTTGGAATTGCGGGGGTTTGGGGAACCCATTGAAAGCTGAAGAAGTAAAAGATCTATCAAGAATGGAACCCTCAGATATCCTCCTGCTTCAAGAGACAAAGATAGAAGAGGATGCTCTTCTATCTTTAAGTCGAATCAAGTGGAATAAGAACTCAAGAAAAGTAGTCAGCGCCCGAGGTACTTCAGGGGGTCTTGCAACCTTATGGTCAGAGGATATGTTTCAGCTAAAAAGCTCCTTCGCAACCCAACATTGGATATACATAAAACTTCAACATCTTCCAAGAAAGATTTCTTTCGCTCTTTTCAATCTTTATGTCCCAGTTAACTTCCTGGAAAAGAAGGATTGTTGGAATTCTCACTCAGACTTCCTAGAAATCTAAACTCCCCCAAACATCATACTGGCGGGGGATCTTAACATATCTTTAGATCCGAAAGAGAAAAAAGGTGGAGTTTGGGGTAAAGATCCTTTCCATGATTCGATGGAGTCTCTGATTCTTGCTTGGGACCCCCTTGACTTCAAACCTAAGAAAGGTCGTTATACTTGGACCAATAATAGAGTTGGAAATGCCAACATTGATGCCCATCTAGACTGGTTTTTAGTTCAAAGTTCTTTGATGGATGGGAAGATTTAATCTCTTCAAAAATTTTGCCTAAGATAACATCTGACCATAACGCCATCTCTTTGTTGCTAAAAAAAGAGGAAGACTTAGGCCCTATTCCATTTAGATTCAACCCTCTTTGGGTAGTGAGAGAGGGCTTTATGGACATAGTGGCTCAAGCTTGGTCACAACCAGTTGAAGGATCCTCCAACTTTGTGTGGGAGCAAAAACTTAAGTACACTAAGTAAGCCTTAAAAAGCTGGGAAAAAAAACCCCTCACCACTCCAACGAGCAATAGACAAAATATTGTGCAGGCTTTAGTCGAGATTCATACAGGCATGGAAGAAACAGAAATCACCAAAGCTCAGCTTCTCATCGAACAGAATGCCTTGCTCAACTCTTTTCTCTCCTTTTTCCAGGAAGAGGAGTACTGGTGCCTCGAGTCTTGCAGCCTCTGGATGTAAGCTGGAGACAGAAACACTTCATTCTTTCATAGACAATGCAGAGCTCATCTCTCTCAGAATCACATCTTGGAAATATCCACCAGGAAGGGGAAGTCATCAAAGGCCATCCTCTTTTAAAACAAGCTGCCACATCTCATTTTCAGCAACTGTTTCAAGAGGATGGTTCTTCTAATGATGATCTAGCTACTGATTTTTTGTCAAACATCCCTTCACTTGTCACTGTAGATTTAAATGTTGGGTTATTGAATCCTTTTACTGAAAAAGAGATAGTGGAAGTCATATGGTCAATGGAGCCGGATAAATCCCCTGAGTCGGATGGCTTCTCCATCCATTTCTACAGAGTTTTCTGGAATGTAATAAAACTCGATCTTCTCTTAATGATAAAAGCCTTCCAAAAGAAAGCCAAAGTGGGAGGGTGCACCAACTCCACCTTCCTTTCTTTAATCCCGAAAGAAGTTAACCAGAGACTTTTGGTAGGTTCCAACCTATATCACTCTGCAATGCTTCATAAAATATTCTTGCCAAACTCTTAGCCAATAGACTTAAGGCCCTATTAGGGAAGATGATCTCCCCTCTTCAGGGCAGGTTTTTCAAAGGAAGGCACCTTGTAGACAATGTGATCCAAGTGAAAGAAGCCCTCCACTCTAGTCACATTAAGAAGGAAAAAGGCATGCTCATCAAGTTGGATATGTCAAATTCTTTTGACCGGGTTAAACTCTCATTCCTCTACAAAATCCTTCTCTCTTTTTGTTTTAGTGTTGAGTTTGTTAATTTGACAAAATTATGCACATATAGACCTTGGATAGTGCCCCTGGTCAATGGAAAACATGTTGATTTATTCCAAGCTACAAGAGGGCTCCGTCAGGGGTGCCCTCTGTCACCCTTTCTTTATATCTTGTTGGCAGAATCCCTAAGCAGAAAGCTAACATTTGAAAAGGAAGCAGGCTCTATCCCAGGCATTAAGGCAGCAAGAGGTGTGTATCCTATAAATCATGCCCTCTTTGCAAATGACTCTCTCCTCCTAGGAGGGGCCTCAATTAAGATAACAAGGGCTTTCAATGAAATTATTCAACACTTCTGCCTAATTTCAGGAGCCTTGATCAACAAAAGAAAAAGTGTTGTCTACAGTTGGACTGTAGATCATCCGGCTATCCTTCCAATAGCTTGCTCCTTGGGATTCCTTGTGTTGAAAATGGCAACAAAGAAATGCTAAAAATAGAAATGTTATAAATAACATTTTAGGTACCAGTGTTGGAAATAGCAACAAGGAATGATAAAAATAGAAGTGATAAAAATAGCACTGCTATAAATAGCATTTCGGGATACATTCCAATTTTAGTTAGTCCCTCAACTAAAATTGAGAATTCAAATTCAAATTTGACCTTAGCAGCTGTTTGAAAAATAATTAATTAATTCATCTTGAGTTAATTAGTTGGAGAAAATCAAACATGAAGTCTACATGAAGACATGCAACAGTTTTCCCTTTGATTGAGGAAGTTATCCCTTGATTAAGGAGATTAGGATGAGTTTTACTTTGAGTTGTAATTAGTTAGCTCAGTTAACTGAGTTAAGTCTAGTTAGATTAGTTCCAACAGTTTGTGGAACTGATTGTGAGTTCAGTTAGTTAATGCATGCATGCATGTAACTACTGCACTTTAGATAACTGAATATTCTATCATAAATAACTCATGCATGTTAGTTCAGCCAGAGACCCAGTTGAGATCAGAGCAAGGGACAGTGTACTATCAGTTGGAGGATTTTTCCTATATAGGAAACTCATCCATGTAGAAGGAATTATCTCCCTCAGGATTGCGCAGTTATTTCAAAGGTTAGTGAGCATTGTGTGAGGTAATTCACACAGGTAGCAGCCAGAGGACCAAAGAGAAACTGCGCAAGGAAATAGGAGGCTTGGAGGACTAGAGGAAGGCATATGTTGTGTCTATTCATTCTATGAGCAGCATTGAGCGATTGTACTGAGAGATGGATAGCTTGTGAGCTAAAGCTTTGTGTAATCCTAAGATATTTCCACTTGTATGATAATACAGAGATCGGAGTTTTTAGTTGAGGCTTTCCCTAGAGTATTCTTCTATGTTTCATGTGTATGATTTCTTCTTCTCTATTATATGTGTTCTGATTGATCTTGCTCAAAATCGATTAAGCTTCCGCAAAGTTTGATAGTAGAAGTAGATCAAGTATTTTGCTTTAGTACATTGCATTATCAGGTGATCTACATTGAAAATTTCTACACCTTGGGCATGAAAAATGGGAAAAGATCAAATATCTAGGCCTTCCCTTAACCTTGGGACCAAGCCCTCCTTCCCTCTGGATCAAAGTAATAAGCAAGATAAAAGCAAAAATAGCTTATTGGGGACGCCAATGGCTAGCAAAGACTGGGAAGTTGGTTTTGATAAAGGCAGTCCTCTCCGCCCTCCCCATCTTCCAGTCTTCCCTCCTGCTATCGCCCAGCTCTATCACAGAACAAATCTCCAAGCTCCTTCAGGACTATCTATGGAACAGGGATAAGGGCAATCAAAGCAAGTTACATCTGGTAATATGGGATATCCTTAAAAGACCACTCCAGGAAGGTGGGTTACGGATTTGGGATCTACGCCTGGCAAATTTGGCTCTAGGTGGAAAAATCATATGGCAGTTGTATTTAGACCAAAAAAATCTTGTCGACAAGATTCTTTCGATGAAATACCTAAAGGGAGGCTCTTTAAGAAACCTCACAACAACATCTACTCCTATAAGAACAGCAATTTGGAATTTAAGTAGAAGATGCATTGATCACTTACAGCAGCATTTAAACAAAATCTCAGGCAATGGCCTAAGAACCTTACTGTAGGACGATACTATTCAAGGGAATGCCCCTTTGGACTCCCTAAATTCCTGCAATGAGATAAACATTTGGCTAGTGAACAAAGGTCTCCTCAAGCTTGCAGACATTTGCTCTTGGGATAATAAAGGGAATTGGGCAGGATGGACTTTTCCGAAGGTCCTAGAACCTCTCCACGCTCAAAAAAACTTGTTGTATACAGCTCCCTATGGCCTCTCCCCTGTCCACCGCTCATCCAAGGACAAATTGGGGTGGGGAATAACAGGAATTTACACAGAAGCTCAAGGATTCTCCTCTTTACAATCTACTCATGCCCCATTACTGACACCGACCTCTGGAAATCAGTTTGGTCCCCTTTTAGCCTACCAAAGGTGAATTTCTTCACATGGTTACTCATGCATAAAAAGGCACTAATAGGTGAACATATGAATAAAAGAGGGTTCCACAGCCCCTTTAGATATTGCTTATGCAACTCTGCTGCTGAAATCTCCGATCACTTATTGGTTGACTGCGACTTCACACAAGTAGTATGGAATTTGGTCCTTCATGGCCTAAGTGCTCCCTCCCCCTCCCAGACATCTGTCGTTTCTATTTACATCTCCTGGATAGACCAAAATCTTGAGAAAAAATCCAAAAACGCAGCCTGGAACAACATTTGGCAAGTTATTCCAAAATTCCTTTGGTTGAAAGTGTGGTTGGCTAGAAATGATTGTGTTTTCAACAACAAGCTTTTGAATCCAGTGTTAGTGGTGGCCAAAGTGAAAGCCCTCTTGCTGGAAACTGCAGGTAAATATGATCCCGCCTCCTCTTTACCTTCAGAAGCTTCTATGTGACTAGGATCCTGCTCAACCAATGAGAGGAATGAAACAGTGAGCAAACCGTTGAACGCTCAAACTTGGCGCTTGTGACTCACTGAAGGTGACTTTCACTCGTGGTGGCAAGGGACCTCAAAAGCCACGATCTTCTTTGATGGAGAATCTAAGGGGAATCTAGGAATTGCGGGTATAGGGGGTTTGATTCTTTCCCTGGACAGATCGAGTGAAACCAGCTTCAATTAGGACCTAGGCACTAGCTCGAACAACCAAGCAAAGAGTTACAGTCTCTTAAAAGCTTGCCAGATTGCAAAGGAGCTCAGTTATAAAATAATTCAAAATTTTGGAGACTCAGAGCTTCTGATTAAACTTTTAAAATTCGAAGATCATTTTTGTAATCCTACTTTAAACAAAACTCTGCGGCGAATTCGAAACACTTTGAAAGATTTTAACAAAGTTGACTCTTACCACATTCTGTGGGATTTAAACAAGCAAGTTGACTCTTTGGCAAACAAAGGTTGTATGCTACCTTAAGGAAACTTTAGTCTCAATGGAGGACCCAGCTTAGAATATGCTCAACTTCATCATGTAACTAGTTGTTTTGTCCTCTCATAATTATGCTCAGCTTATCATGTAAATGGTTTCACTTTTCTAATTAAAAAATCTACCCATTTGAGTTTTAAAAAAAAAATAACAATGAAAGAAAATATCGATTCACCCCCCTCTTATTATTTCCAACAATTGGTATTAGATCCAGCTTCTTCATAATCAGCCTAACAGCTAGAAGAAGGATTCTTAGTCACAATGAAAAATCAAGAAGTGTCAGGAAGGCTTCCTCTATTCGATGGCACAAATTTTCGCTTTTGGAAAAAAGGATGTCATACTACTTAATGTCCCTTGGACCTGGAGTTTTGCATTCGGTTTTGAATGGGTACACAGATCCTTCCACTCTTCTAACTCATTAAGACAAAAGGAAATCTTACATTGCAAATGCAAAAGCCTTAAATTCCATCACTAGTGGAATCACTAATTCTAAATTTACAAAAGTCATGAATTGTGACTCAACCAAAGAAGTATGGGATAAGTTAGTTAGCTTATACAACGAGAACTCCAAAGTTAAGAAGGCAAAGCTTCAAACTCATAGAAGGCAATTCGAAAGTCTGAAAATGGATGATGAAAAAGATATTGCATCATACTTTCTCCGAGTAGCTGAAGTGGTCAACTCTTTTAGAGGATTGGGAGAAAAGATTAAAGAAAGCACTATTGTTCAAAAAGTCTTAAGATATCTCCCTAACAGATTTGACTCCAAAGTAAGTGCTATAGAAGAAATGAAAGACCTAGATACTTGTTAGAAAATTATATATTACAGAGCAATGGAACACATAAAATATTGCAGAATATATAAACGCAGAAAATGCATAAAACAAGAGAGACACAGATACGTGGTTCACCCAGTTTGGGATAGGTCCACAGAAAAACAGTCAATCCTTCTTTTATTATATTATCCAGCCAACTGAAGAGATACAACCTACAGCAGATCCACTGCAACACCCTCTTCGCTTTCAATCTCCTCTCTCTTCCTCACTCAAAATATAATCTCCATAGACGCAATACAATTCCCTCATATATAATAAGGGGTTGCCTTTTAGGGCAAAAAAACCCTAAATTAAAGATAACTTCTACCATCAGATCATCTGCCTAATGAACGGCCTAGATTGACTAGAAATTACTAGACTTTTACAAGGCAATTTTACATCTATTTTTAGCTTCGGGGGCACTGCCCCCAAGCCCCCGCCAGGGGACCGTTGGCCACTGGACCCCCCAACCAGGGGGGATTAGCCCCACCCCCACCTGGACCCCCACGGAGAGGACAAGTCCCCCTTGCACACCCCCCCGCGTGGAGGGGTGTACAATCTTCCTGGGGTATACATTCGTTTGAGACCTTTGAATATAGAATATAATCAGGCTCCACACCCAAAAATATCCCACTTGGAGACTAATTATAGCAACTCCACCACTACTTCATTTGCTAGACAATGACTCCTCTTTGGACCTGGTTGTTTCTCATCTTCTCTATCATACTTGAAGACCAACTGAAACTGAGCAGATTCTCAGTTTCTCCCTGGTTACAACTTTTGTTAACATATCTGCAGGATTCTGGCTAGTGTGTATCTTTTCCAGCTTCAACTGTCCATCTTCCAATGCTGACCGTATGAAATGGTACTTGAGCTGTATATGTTTATTCTTGGAATGAAATGTTGAGTTCTTTGCAAGATGTGTGGCACTCTGGTTGTCACTGTATAACCTTCCCAACTCCTGCTTCTTACCCAATTTATCCAGAAACCTTTGTAACCAAATCATTTCCTTACTAGCCTCTGTAGCAACAACATACTCTGCTTCTGTTGTTGAAAGTGCAATAACACTTTGGATTTTTGAAACTCAACTGATAGTTGTTCCACCTACAGTAAATACATATCTTGTAGTGCTCCTCCTGTTATCTCTGTCACCTCCCATATCTGCGTCAACATATCCCTGTAGAGCAATGTTTGAACCACCAAAGCATAATGCTTGATTTGTGGTACCTCTCAAATACCTGAGAATCCACTTCACCGCTATCCAATGTTCTTTTCCTGGATT
>APFE030833311.1:3605-30006 GCA_000404065.3 Pinus taeda
GAATTTAAAATGAAAATTAAAAATCATGTGTCGACTCTTATATTAGGGTTCTTTAGTTTATTTATATCCAGGCGCCTAGCTCCTTCTCTCAATTATCTTTCATTCATTTCTATCTTTCTGATTTGTCCTGATGATGGACCCCCTTTGGGGTTTGAAACGTCGGCAGAATGAACTTGAAACTGTGGATAATCCGGAACATGAAGCTACAAGAATATCATCTAAAAAGACTATTACAAAATCATCAATGAATGGTCTAAATACATCATTCATGACTCACATGAATGTAGTTGGAGCATTAGTTAAGCCAAAAGGCATAACCATCCATTCATAGAGTCCTTTCTTTGTTTTGAAAGCAATCTTCCATACATCCTGTTCTGCAACTCTGATCTAATGGTAGCCACTTTACAAGTCCAATTTAGAGAATTAAACTGCATCTTTTAACTGATCTAACAAATCATCAATACGAGGAAGAGGATAATGATTCTTTATTGTGATTTTATTTAATGCTCTAAAATGAATGCACATTCTCCACGAACTGTCTTTCTTTCGCACTAACACAATAGGTGATCCGCATGGTGATGTGCTTGGTCGAATAAACCCTTGATCGAGCAACTCATGTACCTACTTCTTTATCTCTACATTCTTTAGAGCTGATAACATATGCATTCCAATGTTAGGTAGTGGAGCATCTTGCTACAAAGAAATCTCATGTTCTATCTCTCACTTGGATGGAAGCCCTTTAGGTTCTTGAAACATAATATCATAATCGGAAACAACTTTAACTAGATCTGCTTTCTGTTTAGGATTACAGCCTTGGAAAGCATCAGATTTATCAATATCCTTTTCTTTTAAAGTCATAAGTAAAAATTGCTTACTTCAATTTACAATTATTTTCATCTGTCCTGAATTTATGAGAGAGAGGTTATCTTTGAGTTTATGAGCCCTTACAATATATGCAATTCCATCCTTAGTGAGTTGATACTTATTTTCAATTCGATAAAAGATAGCATTTCTATCGTACAAGTATGGACTTCCAAATACAATTCCACATATGTCCAATGGGACTATGTCTAACTCAACCTCACCTACAAACTTTGACCCAATAGAAACGAAGTTTACATTGTTTTGTAACTTGTAGCTTAGTTTTATCACACATCCAACCTAATGGATATGGCTTTTTATGAGGTTTTGTTTCTAGACCCAACTTCTTTACAATTGCTTTAGAAATCAAATTAACTTGTGACCTACTATCAAATAAAGTATCAATTTTAGTATGCTTGGAAATGACCCTAGTGTGAAATAGCTAATTTCTTTTCCTCTTATCATTATCATTATCAACAAAATGTGAAGAAGTACTTGTAGATGCTTTAGAATCTTTAACTCTTATACCTATAGCTATAACTATTGTCTCGTCACTTGAATTTGAACCCAAGTCCTTTTGAATAACATAAACATTCTTTCGTTCTTTAATCCCAAACTTCTTAGGCTTCAATTCCGGATGAAATGACCAATAGTGTGCCTCATCGTGGCCTTCCTTATTACAATGAGTGCATGAAGGTTTATCTTTCTTCACAGTGTTTGTTTTCTTCTCCTTCCATTTAAGTTTCTTCTTGTCTTTATTCTTGCTTTCAATAGGTTTGGATGATTTCCCAACATCATGGGTTACATTTTTGCCTCTAGCTTCTAGATGAGTTGCTTGAACTGATACATCATCTAAGCTAGTTTGATTAAACATAAGCATAGTATGCCTCAAATAACTATGAAGACAACCTATGTATTTAAACAATGTCTCTGGTGAGTCTATTGATATGCCTAATGTCAAAGTTCTCTTACAAAATTCCTGAGTATAACTTTGAACACTTTGACCTTTTAATTGACGTAGTGTTTGCCAACTCATCATTGCTTGTTGCATATAAGCCAAAGGTTAAAATTGCTTTTTAATAGTAGAAACAAATTCATTCCAAGTTGAAATGATTTTACCATGCTTTTTGAGATCTTCTTGTGTCTTGCCTTCCCACCATACAAGTGTGGTTCCTCCGAGTCGAACGCTAGCAAGCTGGATCTTCTTCCTTTTTGAAACAACTTTATACACCCTACAATACACTTCAATTTGTCCTATCCAATTATCAAGCTTTTCAATGTTAAGTTCTCCATCATAAATTGGCAAATCAAATTTCACATCTAATTTGATCAAGGAGGATTTCTTCTTTTTCTTCTTAGAAGGACTAGATTTATGAGAAGAAGAGGATGATGATGATGACGGTGATGATGATGGAGGAAGCATTTCTCCCTTTCCCTTATCTTCTCGGTCTTTAGGTGATGAAGTGCCTTCATCTTTGATCTTCTTAAACTCCTGATACATCTCTTCCACCATTGCACGTATCATCATGAAACTATCCAGGAATTGAGATTCCGACCCAAGTGGGGTTTCATCCATCATCCTTCTTTGTGAAAAGACCCTTCCAATCTCTGGATTCGCCTCAAAAAGTTCACCTTCACCTCGTCCGAGCCTTAACCTAGTAAGAATTCAAATCTTCACACATTCTTGTCAGACCTTAAAAACCTTGCTACTCTGATACCACTTAATCCATTAATGAGAAAGGTATTATAAACTTTATGTGAAGTTGCTTATGTTACTTAGTGAAATGGATCGAAAATATTGCAAATAACATAAACACATAAGCAAATTGAAAATACATTCAATCACATCAACACATCAAAATTTAATAAAGGAGTTCACCAGACTTCTTGGCTATGTCTCCTGGTCCTTTAGCTTCCAGTGCTGACCGCTTTATTTTGTCTTCAAAATGGTTTTACAGGAATGAGATAAAAAACAGTAGCTCAAATGAGAAAATGGACCTCACCATTGCGTTCATCTCGAAATTTCCAGAAAAACGAGTATAAAACTGACCATATTTGGCCACTATGACGTCCAAATCCCCTGGAGAAATCCAAAACCGCCTCTGTCCTTGCAAAACCATTTTCTGCTGACAAAAACCGCCTCGGTCTACACGCTGGTGGTTTGGCTAGTTCGGCACCTGCATAAATTTTAAACAATGTTTTGGTGGCTTGGTTAACCAAGTCCCGCCCTTGGCATAATCGTTAGTCGAATGTGTGAAAGCGCTTGCATAAATAATATTTTGGTGGGTTGGAGGTTCGAAACCCCCGCCCATCCTTCCACCGTTGGATATGGTAATACATTGTATATGATTTTTTTGGTGGTGATATATGGCTTATATAATATGTTTGGTAGACTATATAATAACCAACCTATCCAAAGGTCCAACATTCATGGGGTTGACCCCGACCGTTCGACCTTTTCTGGCTAGATTACGATACACCATAAATAGAATATCATCCACTCCGTTAACAAGCTCTATCATAGCCCGCCCAGTGTAGCCCTCCGAAAAAAACTTAGCCATTCCAGGAGGTTAGGAGTTCGATCCTCCCTGATCCCCAAAATTTTGGAAATAAGGCCGCATTGGGAAAAATTCAGGCTGCCACGTGTCGGCACCGGATTGGCCCATATCAACCAATCACACCATGACACGTCACCTCCTCTGTTGAAATCATCCAGGACAAGTAGTGTATTCCTGGGATGACACATGTCCTACTGACATCTCGTTGACCATTGATTGTTGATTGTTGACCTTTCACTTTTTGACTTTTTTCCCTAATTTTCTAATAACTTTGACTGGCTTTAACTTCTTCATCCAAACTTGGATTTACGTGCCGTTTGCACCATTATAATCATATCGATGAGAACTTCAACTTGATCCTACTTTCATCTGCATTTGAAGACGTTGATTTGGAGGCAAAACTGGATCCATTTTGGATCACTCCTCTCCACTGGAAGCTTTTGAACCACCAAAAGTTAGTTTTAGTTGTCGAGTAAGTGAGGATAAAGTTCCTTCACTTTTCCAATCTTTATCCATCGTGCTTTACTCAGATTTGTACCTTTGAGTCCAATTCGAAGATACTCAACATTTCCTCACCGCGAAGTCCTTTTTCTCCTGTCAAGAACTGTATCCTCCTGTAGCTCATTGTGATACTTGGGCAAAAGATCTTCAATGGAAGGTAACTAACCTTGCTCTTTAGGATATTCAATCAATGAAGGCTCATACAATCACAAGTTCTGAATATTTACGATGTAATAAATATGCATATAAGCTGGTAGATCTAGGCGGAAATCATTTTCACCAATTTTGTCAAGTATTTTGAAATTACCATATCTAATTGGTTTCAACTTCTTACCTTCCCCTTGTAGTCTTTCTTTGCTGATGTGTAACCAGACTTGATCACCAACTTGAAAACTATGCTCAACTCAATGCGTGTCATGCCACGCCTTATACTTTACTTGGATTCTTTCCAGCTGTTCCTGTACTGCCTGGTGAATTTCCTGGATTTGTTCAATGAACTTGGTTGCTTTGTCCACATCACTGTGTCCATCAACTACTATGTTTTTACCAAATACAAAATCCAAAGGATACTTTGGTATAAAACCAAAACAAGTCTCAAAAGGAGACCTCTGAGTAGAAGAATGTTTTTCATGGGTGTAAGCATGCTGCACATAACACAAATGCTTATCCCAAAGTTTGGGATGCTTGCTGCAATATCCTCAAAGCAATTGTATCACTGTCTTGTTGACCACTTCTGTCTGACCATTTGTTTGCGGATGAAATGTCATGCTCTTCTTTAACTTTGTGTCCATTAACTCCTATAGACTTGACCAAAATTTCTCGACAAATCGAGAATCTCGATCGGATAGAATAGAAGTGGGCAACCCAAAATGAACCCATACATTTTAAACGTTGGCATAAAAATTTTCATACTGTGGGTTCTCCGGTAACTGATTCGAAAGTGTCTTGATTGTTGCAATTTAGTTTGTCAGTGTAAATGTTGAAGTGGTTGATGATCTGTGTGTATGATTGTTTCTTTACCCATTATGTAATGTTTCCACTTTTTAACACTCTGAACTAATGCATATAATTCCATATCATGTGTAGCATAATTAACTACTGCTGACGTGAATGTCTTAGAATGAAAGCATATAGGATTTATGTGCTGCATCAACACTGCCCCCATGGCATATTCACTTGCATCTGTCTCGATCTCAAATGGATGCTGAAGATCTGGCGGTGCTAGTACTGGTGCTGTACTGATCCTTTCTTTCACTGTGTTGAAGGATTTCTGCTATTTGCCTCCCCAATGAAACACCTGTTTCACACTTGTCAAAGCATGTAAAGGAGCTACAACCAAAGAAAAGTTAGAAATAAACTTTCTCCAATATTATGGTGCCCCTAAGAAACTTCTAACTTCTGTAGTAGTATTGGGCTTAGGCCAATTTACAATGACTTCAAACTTAGAGGGATCTATCTTCAACTCACCACCCCACTACAATATAACCCAATTAATTCAAAGATGTTCTGCCAAATTCAGATTTTGATAGTTTTACATAGAGTTTTTCTCTTTTAAAAACATTTAAAATATGTTTTACATGCTTTACATGTTCATCCCATGTTCTACTAAAAACAAGAATATCATCTAAATAGACTATTACAAAATCATCAATGACTGGTCTAAATACATCATTCATGACTCGCATGAATGTAGTTGGAGTGTTAGTTAAGCCAAAAGGCATAACCATCCATTCATAGAGTCCTTGCTTTGTTTTGAAAGCAATCTTCCATACATCCTATTCTGTAACTCTGATATGATGGTAGCCGCTTCGTAAGTCAAATTTAGAGAAGTAAAATGCAACTTTTAACTGATTTAACAAATCATCAATATGAGGAGGAGGATAACGATTATTTATTGTGATTTTATTTAATGCTCTAAAATGAATGCACATTCTCCACGAACCGTCTTTCTTTTGCACTAACACAATAGGTGATCCGCACAGTGATGTGCTTGGTCAAATAAACCCTTGATCGAGAAGCTCCTGTACCTGCTTCTTTATCTCTGCATTCTCTAGAGATGATAACCTATACATTCTAATGTTAGGTAGTGGAGCATCTTGCTACAAATAAATCTCATGTTCTATCTCTTGCTTGGGTGGAAGCCCTTTAGGCTCTTAAAACAAAATATCATAATCGGAAACAACTTTAACTAGATCTGCTTTCTATTTAGGATTACAGCCTTGGAAAGCATAAGATTTATCAATATCCTTTGCTTTTACAATCATAAGTAAAAATTGCTTACTTGAATTTACAATTCTTTTCATCTGTCCTGAATTTATGAGAAAGAAGTTATCTTTGAGTTTATGAGCCCTTACAATATATTCAATTCCATCCTTAGTGAGTTGATACTTATTTTCAGTTTGATAGAAGATAACATTTCTATTGTACAAGTATGGACTTCCTAATACAATTCCACATATGTCCAATGGGACTATGTCTAACTCAACCTCATCTACAAACTTTGACCCAATAGCAAAACGAAGTTTACATTGTTTCGTAACTTGTAGCTTAGTTTTATCACACACCCAACCTAATGGATATGGATTTTTATGGGGTTTTGTTTCTAGACCCAACTTCTTTACAATTGCTTCAAAAATCAAATTAAATTGTGACCCACTATCAAATAAAGTGTTAATTTTAGTATGCTTGGAAATGACCCTAGTGTGAAATAGCTCATTTCTTTTCCTCTCATCATTATCATTATCAACAGAATGTGAGGAAGTAGTTGTAGATGCTTACGAATCTTTACCTTTTATACCTGTAGCTATCATTGTTGTCTCGTCACTTGAATCTGATCCCAAGTCCTTTTGAATAACAGAAACATTCTTCCGCTCTTTGCTCCCAAAATTCTTAGGCTTCAATTCTGCATGCAATGACCATCGATGTGCCTCATCGTAGCCTTCCTTATTACAATGAGTGCATGAAGGTTTATCTTTCTTCACAGTGTTTTTTTTCTTCTCGTTCCATTTAAGTTTCTTCTTGTCTTTATTCTTGCTTTCAATAGGTTTGGATGATTTCCCAACATCATGGGTTACATTTTGCCTCTAGCTTCTAGATGAGTTGCTTGAACTGATACATCATCTAAGCTAGTTGTATTAAACATAAGTATAATATGCCTCAAATAACTATGAATACCACCTATGTATTTCAACAATGTCTCTAATGAGTCCAATGATATGCCTAATGTTAAAGCTCTCTTACGGAATTCCTGAGTATAACCTTGAATACTTTGACCTTTTAATTGACGTGGTGTTTTCCAACTCATCATTGCTTGTTGCATATAAGCCAAAGGATAAAATTTATTTTTAATAGAAGAAACAAATTCATTCCAAGTTGAAATGATTTTACCATGCTTTTTGAGATCTGCTTTTGTCTTGTCTTCCCACCATACAAGTGCGGTTACTCCAAGTCAAAGGCTAGCAAGCTAGATCTTCTTCCTTTCTGAAACAACTTTCTATAGCCTGTAATACACTTCAATTTGTCTTATCCAATTATCAAGATTTTCAGTGTTAAGTTTTCCATCAGAAATTGGCTAATCAAATTTTACATCTAGTTTGATTAAGGAGGATTTCTTCTTTTTCTTCTTAGAAGGACTATATTTATGAGAAGAAGAGGATGACAATGACGATGATGGTGATGATGGAGGATATGGTGGAGGAAGCATTTCTCCCTTTCCCTTATCTTCTTGGTCTTTAGGTGATGAAGTGCCTTCATCTTTGTTCTTCTTAAACTCGTGATACATGTCTTCCACCATTGCACGTATCGTCATGAAACTATCTAGGAATTGAGATTCTGACCCAAGTGGGGTTTCATCCGCCATACTTCATTATGAAAAGACCCTTCCAATCTTTGGATTTTCCTCAAGAAGTTCACCTTCACCTCGTCTGAGCCTTAAACTAGTAAGCATTCAAATCTTCACACAATCTTGTCAAACCTTAAAAACCTTGCTGCTCTAATACCACTTGATCCATTAATGAGAAAGGTATTATAGACTTTATGTGAAGTTCCTTATGTTACTTAGTGCAATGGATCACAAATATTGCAAATAACATAAAAAAAAAGCAAATTTAAAACACATTCAATCACATCAACACATCAAAGTTTAATAAAGGAGTTCACCAGACTTCTTGGTTACATCTCCTAGTGCTTTAACTTCCAGTGTTGACCGCTTTATTTTTTCTTCAAAATGATTTTACAGGAATGGGCTCAAAAACAATAGCTCAAATGAGAAAATGGATCTCACCATTGCGTTCATCTCTAAATTTTGAGAAAAACGAGTATAAACTTGACCATATTTGGCCACTGTGACCTCTAGACCCCCTGGCGAAATCCAAAACCACCTCTGTCCCTGCAAAACCACTTTTTGATGATAAAAACCACCTCGGTCTGCACGCTAGTGGTTTGGCTGGTTCGACACCTGCATAAAGTTTAAACGGTTTTTTGGTGGCTTGGTTAACCAAGTCCCGGCTTTGGCATAATGGTTAGTCGAATGTGTGAAAGTGCTTGCATAAATAATATTTTGGTGGGTCGAAGGTTCGAAAACCCCGCCCATCCTTCCGCCGTTGGGTATGGTAATACATTGTATATGATTCGTCTGTTGGTGATATATGGTTTATATGATATGTTTGGTGGACTATATAATAACCAACCTATTCAAAGGTCCGATAGTCGCGGGGTTGACCCTGACCGTCTGACCTTTTTCTGGCTAGATTACGATACACCATAAATAGAATATCATCCACTCCATTAACAAGATCTATCATAGCCCGTCCAGTGCAGCCCTTTAGTGAAAACTTAGCCATGTTGGGACTTCAGGGGTTCGATCCTCCCTGATCCCAAAAATGTGGAAATAAGGCCACATTGGGCAAAATTCGGGCTACCACGTGTTAGCAACGGATTGGCCCATATTAACCAATCACACCGCGACACATCACCTCCTCTGCTGACATCATCCAAGGCAAGTGGTGTATTTATAAGAAGAGTTTCGGTGTAAATCACATAAAGAAGACTTTTTCTGACGCTATTCGAACCAACTAGTGTGGTTCATACGATGAACCACACTAGTTGGTTTGAAACACGTCGGCAAAAGTCTTTCTTTATGTGATTTATGCCGAAACTCTTCTTATAACTATGATGGATCACAGAAGCCTCAATTCTACAAGTGGTGTATTCCTAGGATGACACGTGTCCTTATGACATCATCCTATTGACCGTTGACTGTTGACCTTTAACTTTTTTGACTTTTTGCCCTGATTTCCAAAAACTTTGACTGGCTTTAACTTCTTCATTCAGACTCAGATTTACATGCCATTTGCATCGTTGGAATCGTATCGACGAGAACTTCGAATTGATCCTACTTTCATCTAGATTTGAAGACTTTGATATGGAGGCAAAATTGGATCCATTTTGGATCACTTTTGGTGAAAGTTACAGTACCCACCTTGGAAATGTCGGGAAGGGTTTTCCTGTCTTCGGTGGATTCACGCTGCCAAAGTACTGTTCACCAACTAGGGTTCCTTTTCCTTCATCTATCAACTTTTCAGTTTCTGCACCAATGGTTTCTTAGGTAAACCATACCTCTGCTCTGTTACACTTTTCTCAAGGAGGGTTTGTGAGAATTTTTCTCCCTCCAGTCCTACCTCCTCCTAGATTTGGTTTTTTGGTTTTTTTCTAGGTTGTTTTTAGTTGCTTTTTTGGATATGGGTGCCGCCTTTCTACCATTCAAGGGAGGTTTGTCGTCTTTTCTGGTTTGTTCCACTGGGGGTGGTATTCCCATTGCATTGAATAATTTTTCGAATGCATATGTCAATTCTATGCCCTTATATCCATCCGACGAGGAATTTTTCTCCACAATCCCTTAGATCTTAGGAGTGTCTTGAACATGCTGAGGATGGGTCATGCTCGATGGCTCCAAAAATGGATATAGAAAGTCCTTATCTATCTGATTTAGGAGATAAAGGGGTCAATTTTGAAAGGAAAAAGAAGCTGAGGGTTTTGAAGTGGGACCCTTATCTAGGCCCTATAATTTATGCCTTGTGAATGATGTGGAAATGTCCTAGGCTACAGATATTGCTGCAAAATCTTTGGTGGGTCATGCTCATGGTCACAAATTTGGTAAAAAAACCGTCATCAAGTGGCAGGATCAGATGGTTTGCGTAAGGGTTTCTGAGGTTCTAGAGATCTTTATGCTTGAAAAAGATGGATTCGACTTATATTAATAACACATATGGAAATTGACGTTTGGCTAAAGATATTTGGTCCATAGATTCTACCCTTATTATCTTCAAATTTGGTCTCCTACCTTTGATGCCAGTAGGGAAAGACTTGATGTTGTACATGTTTGGGTAATATTCTAGGGTTGCCTACCCACATGTGGAACTCCCAAAGCTTTGAAAATCTGGGGAATAGCTTGGGATGTTTTATGGAGGCCAATTACCCATTTCAGAAGTCGTGGGACCTGTCAATAGCTCAAATTCTTGTTAGTTTGGATTTTAGGAAGAAACTTCATGACACAATGAGCATTGGGATTGATGGGGTTCAAATCCAAAATCTTGATTATGAAGGGATTCCTTCCAATGCTTGAGGTGTCATAAATATAGACGTTTGGTCAAAATTTGCACGCTTCCCTTCAAACATGGTTTGAATTATGAAAAGCTTACAAAAAATAGAGGACTGAGGCTATGGTGGTGGATGTTGATGGGGCTGGTTTTGATGAATTGTTGGCAAAGTATCTTCTAGCATCATTGGGCCCTATGGTTCCCAACTCGATGTTCATAGGTGCATTGATCTACTACTCGGCTATGTTTGCGGTAGCTTCTATATCCACTGCTCACATTTCAGTGAAAAAATCCCTACTTCAAGTACCCCTATACCTCTTCCTCCCGTCTCTTTACTTGTTAGTTCATTTTGAGATCTTGGCATGAATCTAGATTGTTCCTTTGTGGGTACATGTGTGGTTGTTCCTTCGAAGTTGTTCACTCCTTTTTCCCCATAAATGCTACATGCTCAATACCTGTTGGGTCCCTTGGTACTCTTCTCCTAGGGCATCAATTTATTCTGGGTTTTCTGGCATATTGGATGGTAGTGATATTCCACATAGCCTCAAGTCAAGGATTATTCTATACATGTTCGAGCGTTTGTAGAGTGGGATGGGTCACATTCAAATTTTTATCATTCAATCAAAGGGATAGGGGCGAAAATCACACATTTCAAAGGCCAAAGCCAAGGCCCATGAAGAAATGGCTGCGGGTAGACAATATTCAATTGATGGGGCACTTAGACAATATTCAATTGATGGGTCACATTACAGGTTGAACATATTGATATCATTTTCCTAAAAGAAATTTTGGGGGATGGGGTGACTATCGCCAATTATTTAGAATCCATTCATTATGCTTGGAAATTTTGTTCAGTCGATGTCTGTGGTCATTCTGGGGGCTTGGCTTTAGGGTGGGAAATCAAGAAGTTCTAGGTTGAAACTTTTGGAGTGTTCATTATAGTTTAGGCATGTCAGGAGTTTCAATTGATCAATATTTTTCTTTCACCTTAATAAACATTTATGGACCCCATGGGGATTAAGTGGGGTTTTGGAATGGGTTTTTCGACAAATCTATTTTAAATTTGGACAACCTGACCTTGGGTGGTGATCTGATTTTTCTATGGGAGTGACAAAATCCTTGGGAAAACATGCCAAATTCTACCCATTGATTGATTCTTTTACAAACCTTATTGAATCAAAGAACCTTTCTGATTTAGTTCTTTGTCATATTTCATTTACCTTGAGGAACATATGAGTAGGGGACATGTGTATATTTCTAAAAGGTTTGATCCATTTCTTATTTACGGGCCTTTGATCCATAGATTCCTCTTATTCATCAATGGGTGGGATTTGGGGGTGTATTAGATCATGCCCCTATTTTATTCAAAATAAAGGGAATTTCTCAAAATCTAGTTAGCCCTCTCAAGCTGGACTCTCTTTGGCTTATTGTTCATTATTTTTTCTGTGTTATTAAAAAACAATTAGTGCCTTTTGTGGGCGGATCGGGCCATTTGACGACTTCTCAATTGATTTCTAATCTAAAACTCATAAAATCCTTGTTGAAGGATTGGGCAAAAAAGATTAGAAAGGAGGAGGATGAGGTGCTGGTAGACATCGAACAATAGATTGAGGCTTTCACTATCTCAAATGGGGAGGGTTTCAATTCTTATGCCACTAGGGACAATTTAATTTGTTTGAACCCATGGAGGAATATGATTCTACACTCTAGGGAGGCCACTTGGCATCTAAAGATTTGTGCTATTTGGCTTGATTGTGGTGATGAAAATGCAAAATTATTTCATTCATATGCAATGTTGAGTATGTTGTCATTGATGTCAAGCAACAGATGTAGCAGGAGCAACAAGTGTTGGATAAGGTGCAGGATCTCAAGAAGCAGGTGCAGGACGATGATGCAAATGTGATGAAGCCCTATTGCCGATGAACTTTTGATACCGGATGCAACCCTAATCCTAGGGTTTAGATCCTATCCACATATTTTGATGTGAAACTTAATGTAATGATGTGTTAAGGTCATGATAATCATTGATGTTGTAAATGGACGATGAAACCCTAACTTAGGATTTGGATTCCTTGAATGAAGAGGACACCCTATAATTATTAAGGATTTTGATGATGCAAATCTGTGATTTTGCTTTAGAGACTCTCACCATGAGATTCTACTCATCATATTGATTCTGGTGGTATGTGGAGTGTTGGAGTAGGTTAGTTTGTCAGTCGAAAGGTATGTCGAGTTAATTATTTTTTGTTTAGAAGAAGGTAAAAATCATACAATTATCTAACTGTTATGTTTTGACCTGTCACTTCTCAAAGGAGCCATCTTCAGTCGGGTAATCACTTTGGTCATCAAGGTCGGTCATTGGGAAGGAGTGTCTAACTCTTGTCAAGGTTTTATTGTTGAGTCTGGGTATTAGGTGATGATAGGTGGGTAACATGGCCTAAGTGTTAGCTATTGAGGAAAGGATCTTGAAAAAATCCTAATTATTAATGCTTCGACCTACACCTTTACTAAACATTTTATTAATCCCTCCACCTATCTCCTTTTCCCTCATTTCATTCCTTCCCCTCATTCCCTAATGTTACATTACTCCTATCAATTTATTTTAGGCCTAAACCTTTATCATCGTTTTCACCTAAACCACATTTCCCTAGGCCTAAAACTATTCCCTTTCCTAAACATCATTACCCACCATGATTCATTTATTGTCCTATTCAACCCCAACACACTTTGGTTATCAAAGCTCTCATAGCTAAATCCTCCGCCACCCTACAACATTTGAAAAACACTTTTCGAGCATGTGAAATTTCATAGGAAATGCGGGTTGCAAGTTCATCTTTCTTACATGAGCACCATAATTTCAAATCATTATGCAGGGTGCCAAGTTTCTGTATGACTACTCGCAGATGATATGCAGAGGATGAGATGAGTGGTTTATTTTCAAAGCAAAGGTCACAAGGGAGTTCAGAAGGCGCAGAAAGGCTCAGGAGTTATAGGGAGGTTTACAAGTTGCAAACAATTTGATCATGGCGTGACATTTTTCTTATGTAGAGAAACAATTCATCTCAAGCTAGTCTTTAACTTATAGATTGAACAAAGAAATTGTAGAGGTAGGGAGTCAGTCATCCTTCCATTTCTATTTAAAAACATAGTCTTACCTTTAAGAGCATTGTTTTACTGCTCTAAGCTTAAATTTTGAATGATGAATGCTTCCTGAAGATTTTACTTAAATAACTTTTAAATGTTTAAAGCCTCCTTCTTGTATTCCATCGCATAAAATGTGTTGTCACCATCCTATTGTTACAACTATATGAGTGGAGTTTTTTTGTCATTCGAGCCTATTTTCATTCCTTTGGGTCTGCACACGTAGCCATAACCCAAAAGTCAAAATCAATCAACTAGGTGTTGACATAAGATGGCTCCTGCTGCTAGAAAAAGAGGAGGAGACCTTGTTCACACTGAAACCAGTACTTTGAGTATGCTTAATTCATCCTGTACCATTATAGTGGCTTTGAGAACATAGGGTGCATTCCTTTCTGCAAGAATATTAAGAAAGTAGGTCACAATGCCAAACTGACTAGCTTATTTTCTCTAAATTTTCAAGACAACAGAGTGAAACTAGGAGACCTGGAGATCATATTGACTGAAAAGTTCATAGTTGATGCAACCAATATCCCAACAGTAGGGGAGAAATGGTTCAAGGGGGATGAGTTAGACATTTTGGCTTATAAGGGATTTGTAAAACCAGAGTATCTTGACAAGTTTTCCTCCAACTTCCTTAGCATTTATCTCCAAGAGAAGTATGCAGACCTTCTGTTATCACAAATATGACCCTGATAGGCTGCTGATCTCAATAGGTTTAAGATTTTTGATTAATTATTAGATGGCTAACTCTAGGAACAAAAATGGACAAAAATGTATAATTGGTTGACTGGTTGAATCAAAGATTAGCAAACATCTATTGGGATATGTAATCAAGACAGTCTTCAACAAAACATTATGATCAACAAACATGAAGTCAAGGCACTTGGAGTTTAGGTTTATAAGTTAAACATTAACATAGTGAATCAACACAATTACAACCATGTGAAGGAAGTTAGAGAATTTTACAATGAATTCTAAGTATCACAAGTTCATCCCACTGTAAATAAGTAATTGAAAAAGGCCATAAGAACATCAAACGCATAAACCCCTCGTGAATCTTGAGTAGTCAAACTGATCTCTGTATTAAGTTTGAAAAACCACAATTTCTTACAATAACACAACTTTCTTTTGCTAATGAAAGTACCCACCCTGAGGAATTCGATGCTCATGCTTTATATAGAGTTTTTACAACCTTGGATTCCATGATCCATCCTTCAGATAATTCGAATTCCTAACATTGACACCTATCTATTCATAAAACAAACTTCTTAATTACAACTTGACAGCTAACTGTCTCTAAGAGTCCTAATACAAATAGGAGTGGAACTCCTAAAACATGCTTCAAAAACCTTATCTATGACTTAAATACATTCTTTAATCATCTTCTAATCCATGTCTTTGAGATTTATGATGTCTCCAGTATTTTTGCAAACCCTACTGATTCATGCCCTAACTATCCTGAAAACAAGGAGACAGAGTTCCTCCTTTTAAGCCCTTAATCCTTTATGCTTATCTTCAAGCAGTTTTGCTGGTGTTGATGATTGTTTCATATATGTGGCATGTGTTAGTAATCCATTAAAATTTCATTTTTCCACCTATGCAAAAAAAGGAACCTCGAACAGATGGAAAAGAGGATGAAAGATGACTGTGCTACGAAAATAGTTTGTTTTCGTAGCACAACTTTTATACCACTTATGGAATACTTCTTTGAAACATTCTTTCTGCATCACTGCCATCTGAAACTTCATCTATGATCCTCATATGTCTACAAACAAAATCAAAACTTGGAATTTATCATACCTTACCTTTGGAATACATCTATAAAGTGCTAAAAGGTCACCTTCAGCAGTGTCGTAGCGCGCTACGAAACTGCTGTGTATGCTCTTTTTTCAACACGGTTTTCAAAAATATGCAGTTTGGGAATTTCCAAAATTTCTTAAAGACTGATATGATCACTAAAAATCAAAACAACTTAACCTTATAAGATTCTCTTCTTCGGAGATGACCTTCTTTTTAATACCAAAACTGTTTTAAGATATATCCTTTACTGCCCTTTTTCATCATCCTGTTTCATTATTGGTGTAGCCTTTATTCAGATTTTGTTAACTGTATTTCTAGGTCTTCAATCTGTCTTTTCAATCTCCTGTTAGTAGCTCTCAACTGAGCATTCATCCTCCTTACAAATCTGGCTTCTTTGATTGCAAGAATAGTCCAAGTAAAGTATTGAGTTTCACTACTGACTATTTCTGGTTTGGAAACTTTTTCAACTTCCTAGAGGGACTTAATCTGTCTTCTCAACAAGGTGACTTCTTTCTCTCATCCTTAGTCTAGAAATTTCATTATTATCTGCTCTTAACCTTTCTTCCATTTTTTCGTAACTGGTTTTTCTGTTTGAGTGGAAAAAACTTTGTTTTTGTCACCTTCAGGTATTGGTGATGAAAGGTCTATCAACTCTTCCTAAACAGTGGAAGCTTCTTCTATTTTCCCTAACTTAATATTGGACTCTTGTATCTTTTTAGATTGCCTGGTTAAGGGGTTTCTGGTCTTGAACACAAATGCTGTAATATCATCCTCAAATTCTAGTTTCTTAGAGGATTTCATCTTCTTTGACTTTCCTTTATCAGATTCTATGACATCTGCCTGCACCAAAGGGGATTCTGCAATATCAATGGCTTTTAAAATATCATTTAAATTACCCTTCATGCTTGGAATTTCTCCCGAGATCACTGATTTACCCTTCTCCTTTACAATTTGACTTCTAGTCAATCTCCTTTGAATTGGTTTGTTAGCTGACTGTTCTTGTGTCCTTTCTTTAACTTAAACTATCTTTTCCTTTGTGGATTTAGGAGTCTCAATAATAACCATTGATGTTTTTCTCACTTGTTCTTTCACCTGCTTTTTAGATTTCAGCTTAACAAATCTTTTTGACCTGGACATTACAGACTTGCTGGTTTTTGCTGATGGAGTTTCTTTAACCTTAGGGCTGATGCCTGTATCTTGATTTTTGCCTCCAAAACCACATAAAACAAAAATGAAGACCATTCTCTATTGATCATTTTAAGTTCATGTCAAAGTATCAGTTTAATTAGACCATGATGAAACAGGGAAGTTTCATATCCTTGAGATTTCATTTACACTTTATCTGCCATCTTAGCTATGCTTTGATACAGGAAGTAAGGAAAATCTAAAGAAATCATACCAGTAAAATGCAACAAGAGTTTAAAATGATATGAATAAACCTTATGATATCTGCCCTCACAGGTAAAATAACGTTGAATGTTGAAGAGCAAGTTGTTATAAATGTCTTTGACGTAGTTCCTTGGAATTGCCTTGGTTAAGTCTATTTCTGCAAACTCTGGATTTAGGAACACTTTACTTGGTTCCATGTCAAATCTGAAGTTTCTGAACCATATATCTTGCCCCTAGGAATCTCTGTCACCAAAGCTATGATCTCTGGAGAAATTTGCAAGTTTAGGATTCCAACCCTTGTGTTTGAGCCAGTGAAATGTAGTGCAAACTCCTTTGTCACTTGGGTATGTCCTCCCTGCAATTTTTTACAAAACTTCCAACACCCTTCTTTCTTGAAGGCTTCCACAATTGAGTTATCTTTGGCTAAGACCTCGGTGCTTTCAAGCTCTGTTCTTAAATAATGACCAGACCTGTGACTTTTCTTTTCTTCTGTCATCTTTGCTTCTGAATTCCTATAACAAACCATCCTCACTTGAAATTCTGTTTATTAGCCTCACTTACTTATGGTGGTCAACCCCGCACGAATTATAGATGAGAGAAAATTTGGTAAGAAATTACCATAAGCTTACCATTAAAAAAAAATGATCTGTTTGAGTGTTTGCATGCACACTGTAAAAAAAACTAGCCATCCCTTTTGAATTTGAAATTTCCTATCATGATGACCCCTAAATTCGAAATGATGAATTTTGGATGGCTACATGCTTAAGAATCGACTCCTAGTTGACATCTAATAATGAAAATTTAACAGAATCTTAACGAATTGATGTTTTGACAAGACTGTCTACGAATTCGTGCTTTCATAGTGCAATGGAAAAGTGCTACGAAAAGAGCAGCATTTTCGTAGCGCAAAATAGACATTTTACACTGTCTGCACTATGAAAACGTGGTTTCGGGGCTAATTCCAAAAAAATTTCAAAATGGTTTAGGGTATGAGTTTCTAAACAGAATGTGAGACTTCTGAGACATGGAATAAGGTTGTTAAACTTTATTTGGATATGAAATGAGACCTTTGAGACTCTTATCCTATCACCTACCCATTAAAACATAGGATGACTTGACACTTATCTAAGACCATGACTAGGAACATTGTAAACTCTTATTTTGGTGACAACAACTTCTGAAGGTTATCCAAAGATATTTCACTTGCGAGGGTAGGTTCAGTAGAATATACCAGTATAATGTCAGGTTGCTATGGAATTTCATAGAAAGAAAGCCCATGAATCTCCCTTTTTTCTTGTTTAAGAGTCTAGAAATAATGGCCACCAAAGTACATATTCAAAAGGATAACCATGCTTCAAGTATGTTTCATTTCTCTTTGATCAAAATCTTGGTTAAACATGCTATTGAAAGAAAGAAAATGCTTTGGATTGATTTTCTTGCAAGTATTGACCTCTTGCCACAAACTGGGTCACCTTCAATCAAGGCAGATAAAGAAGATTCTAAGAAAGAACATCCAAAGAAGGATAACACTCATTTAGTTATGGAAATGAAACCCATAAACATGGAAAGTGCCAAGCCAAGCAAGAAATTTATAGGCAAGTTGAGTAAGAAAACTAAGTTGCAAGGCATAGAGGATGACAAAGAAGACAAAGGAATAGAGGAACATGAAACATCAACTTAACAAGCCATACTTAAGGTCAAAATTGAATACACATTCCAAGATGAATTTGTAATGAGACCAAGAACAATGTCCAGAGTTACGAAAAACTAGGAAGAGGCAGCCCCTCAAGAAATTGTAGAAATCTATGAAGATAAGTAGACAGATGCACAGGTGGATGAAAAAGTGGATGAGGTCAAGGATCCAACAATGGTACAATCAGATTATGAGGAGGACATAACACCACTAGAGACAGGTGTTGTACAATACAAAGAAGAGGATCTTAAAATAGTAAAGATGAGAGAGGCATTGTTTAAAAACCAGACGAGGATAACATTTTTGGAGAAGCAGAACAAAGACATAAAACAAGCCATTAAAAGAGTAAAGGACAAGACAAAGTCAACCTCAACAAGTCCCAAAGGGAATAAGAAACATGTTACCTTTGTTGAACAAGCTAAGAATGTTGTGGTGGGGTCTAGTGAGCCAACAATCAGGGTGTTTAAATCAAAGTTTAAGTATGTGCAACAGATGACACAAATAACTAAAGCCCTTGGTACACCCCCGTTCAGTCAATGGAAAGATTATCAAAGGTGCCTGGAGGAGTTAGAAGAAAGCAAAGACTAGGTCAATCAATTCAGGAAACAAAATCTAGAGTATAAGACTTCTATTCAATGTATTTTAGAAAACTGTGACCATCAAGTCAAGTGGGCACAACCAGTTAAACTCGGTCCTGAATGCACAACTGAGAACTACGAGGTAAGATTTAGAGGCACATAAATTGTTGAAGAGGTATAAGGTGGCTGCTGTAATACCTCCGCTCATGAAAATTCCTAAGTTTGATCCTAAATCCAAAACCACACCTGCTTTATTGCCATCTGTGAAGCAAAAGGACCTCATTACTCCAGATCCCAAGTCCAAGACTCCTAGCAACAAGGCTTCTAGCAGAAAATTATTAAGCAAGAGGAAATGAAAATGATCAGGCTTTCCTTTTTATTCTTAAGTTTTATTTTATTTTTGTGATGTATTGATATGTTAAGGTTGATATGATCGGCATAATAGTGTCATGACAATGTTCAAGAGCAGTGAAGATATTTCAAGGAACAGTTACAACAATTTTTCTACGTAGGTGCTACACACTTTCCATGCAACCCATGGTTTGACCATTCCATGTACACAGTACAATGGCCACCTGTCAAGGTTTGAAGGTGCTGGTGTGGAGTACATATGGTGTCCAACTCACCATCCCAGTTGCTTGCCACATGTCGATTCCAAAAGCACAAAGATTTGGGCACTGCGCACCTGTTGCGCAGGTTTTTCAACAATCACAAAAACAACTTTTATTTATTTTTTCTATTTTAGTCAGTTTTATTAGTCCAAAGACCTTTTTAAGATAATTTGTATTTAATTAGGTTGCTTTTGCTTTCAAGAAGACAAAAGTATGCTTTATGCTTATGTTTGGGTGAAAAGCATGGAAAAAACCGCAGTTTACTATCTTTTCCCAAATTTGAATCGATCCTTTGTGGGATCGAAGATGCAGTGAACTTGAAATGATTTTCCTCCATGTATCTACTATATATTTTGATAAATGAAGACAAAGAAGGTTGTTTTTTTTGGTTTTCCCAATTGCTAAAGGAATTACTGTTGTCATGATTGTGATTTGGTTTTAATGAACATGCCTGAATGCTGAAGGGATTCCAGTCGATTTATGGAGATTCTTATGGTATGAATGTTTTTGGAATACGTTTTCTCTCAGTTTATGTGCCTTTTCTCTTATTTATTTTCTTCATACTGTGTTTAAATGTGTAGGGGATAGCTATATTTGAATTCATCTTATATGCTCATGTATGACTGAACCAAGTATATTTCAGTTACAAATGAAGTATGTATGCTTTTAAATTTATCTCTTTTCTTCTTGATGGTCACCAATCTGAGTTGCAGTGATAAATGTTGTTATTTCTTATCTTTGATAAATGTATTTATACTTTACCTTTTCTATACTACAATTTCGCTATTCATTCTGAAAACTCTGCTAATTAAGCCTCCATATATGAAGTTGGTTGGAGATACATCAACATGTTACAATAAAAAGATCACTCATACTGCAATAGTTTCTTGTAGAAACCATTTACCACTTTCTTTATCAAAATCCAAATACTCCTAGAACTGGTCTTTGTATGCTATAGAGTCGACCCTTTAGTTTTCATTAGTAGAGGGAGCCCCCTCTGTCTAGAAAGGCCAGTTTTCTAGCCCATAGCAGCTTTTGGTTACCTTTGTGGACCTTTCCTTAGCCTGAAGGGATTTATGGAGTGATAACATGGAGCATCCAGTGGGCCTTCATGGTTTGTGAGATACACCCAGTCAAAATTGAAGTCCCAGTCAATGGTCCTAAAACCCCAAGGGCTGAAAATGTGGCGACATGTCATGATGTGGCACCAAAAGATTAAAAACCCTAATCTGGTTAATGATGTGGTAGCACACACTTGTTGGCGTAATGGTTCATAATTTTTTTATGACCTTATGTCTAGTAAAAATTAGTTAATTGGTGGTCCAAAATTGAGTGGGACTTTTTATTTGAAATTCAATTCCCCCCCTCCAAATTAAAATCCTAAGTCGATTTCCCTCCTAAAGTATTGGTTAGCTTCAAAATAAATTTCCACCCTTATCTCCATATAAGGAAACTTAGATCTTCTACAATGTAGAGTTTTTTTCTTCTTCCTAATACTTTGTCACTTGGTTGATGAAGACAATCTCAAGAATTGAATGTGAATATTTTGAGCTATTCATTTCAGCCTATGGGTTTATTTGGTTTATCCTCTAGGGTCTGTGATTTTCATTCAACTTTTTTTGGAGGTTGTATTTAGATGAGTAACCATGCTTTGATCATGCAAAAAAGTTTTGTAACCAACTACAACCAAGAGAGTGAAATTTTGGTGATGCATTGTTTCTAAGTGGTCTAACATGGATCTAAAACAATTTCGCTAGAATATGGGTATTTGGAGTAATTTTGTTGATGGAATAGGAACTATGAGATTTGATATTATCTAAAATACTCTTTTGTTCATTACAATCTATGCAGTTCGAAACCCTTCTACAGAATGAAGCTAATTCGTTCATAAAATTTGTTCGTTCTCTATTACACATCAACACGAATCTAATTTCTTTGTAATTTTTCTCCAACCCTGTGGAGAGCCCAGTCCTGGAAAGTACTCGTTGCACCTTAACTATATTGATTGGAAAGTTTCTTGAAGCTCATGGAGAAGTAAGCCATGTATTACAAACCCTATAGTGTCACCTGTCAAGAAGATCGAACCCTTGATGACTAATTCAAAATGGATGAATGTGTTGATTGTTGATATATATCTAATTCAAAACAAATATCTCCCTAAAATGGTTCCCTAAAACTATTAATGAAGTGATTTTCTGTGACCCTTTGTAATTTCTCCTTAGATATGCTAACACTAAGAGAGGCCACGATTTGTCAATCACATTGGTTATTGATCTGCCTTAAACACATTATCAAATTTGAGTAGAGGTCTTTAGACAAATCTGGGCACTCTTTCTATAGCCCTTGTAGTAATTTCCTTAAGCTTGAATCTGTTATGGTCAAACTTGTAGCCTCTTGACCTAAGAGAGAATTGATTCACAATGTTGTTTTGTAGCTTGCATGTTGAGCATAAGGGTTTTAAACAATCATCTTACAAACCTCTTCAAGATTCTAGCAGTAAGGTTGTCCACAACAAAAAGGCTGAGGTGAATCAAAGGCAACATATTAAATAGGAAGAGGAGGTAATACATATGAAGTGTGGATTATATGGGTGTCTTGTCTTGTAAGGTTGAGGACTCTGTTACCTTTGGAACACTTGTTGATTTATAACCTATAACCAAAACTGAAAGGAAATTATGGCTCGAAGAATGGGGCACGTAGTCTATTCCAGTTCACACTAATATTAGAAGGAAACAATTGAAGATTATTACATCATAAGATTTTGTAGTAGTGGCAGCAAATGTACCATAACAGTGACATAAGGATAGTAACATGCTCATGTAACAATGATAGTAACTTAGTATAACAGAGTGGTCATGATGACACTCCATTAACGATATAATACCTTGGCATGATAGTGTATGACTTAGACAATGGTAGCGGATGTACCTTTTTGTAGAGTAAGAGTAGAGTCAGTATGTTTTGGTAACAATAGTGATCAACAACAGAGATAGGAAAAGTGAAACAACAACAATGAACCTTGATGATACAACAATAGCATTGGAGTAGAGATGATTTATTGGGTGATTGTTTTGGGAGAATAAAGACTCCCTCTAATAAGCTCAACAAACATATTCAAAATTCTAGTGTAAAACCCTTGCAGAGTGTTTAATTCCTTCCAGGATTACATAGTAAATTGCTGTTGTATGTACACCATACATAACATAATTGAGCTTTTTGTTGAGCCAATATTTGTGTACTCTATTGATGTGATGTGATGCTTTTGTTGATGCTCTGAATATTTAAAGATTAATTAACCAATTCAAAAGAATTAGGGAAATACCGATTCAACCTCCCTCTCAGTATTTCCAACACACAAAGGGGAGGAAGATTACAAATACAATTTAGAGTATGGAGGGGCTTGAGGGCAATAAGGTTACATATTTTGAAGGTCTAGATTCACTGATTTGGAACATTTTAAATCAATTTTTTTCAGAACCGATGGGTTCTACCAAAGCGGAAAAAATACAAGTGGCATAGATATTTCCTAGGTTTATGGAGGAAGTCTCGGAAGAGGAACTAAGAGTTGTTCTCTCCAGTTTCCAAAATGATCAAAAGCCCAAAGCAAGATGGCTAGGCTATTAAATTTTTAATTGCCTTTTATGACATAATGGGAACAAACCTTCTAAGGGTGATCAAGGAAGCCAAAAATGAGGGACGAATTTATCCTACTTTCAACTTAGCCTTTTTTGTTTTAATTCCTAAAGTCGAAAAGCTTACTACCTTTGAGGAGTTTCGACATATTTCATTATGCAATTGCATATAAAAGGTTATTTCCATGGTTATTTCATAGAGAATTAAGCCTATTATCTCGAAATGCATTTCTCAAGAACAATTTGGGTTCCTTGACAACAAGCAGATTCATGAAGTTTATCGGGGTTGTGCAGGGGTATCTACACAATATAAAAATTCTGAAGGCAGAAGGGGCGGTCATTAAGAAATAAATATCCAAGTCATATGATAGGGAAAATTGGCTCTTTGTTCAC
Organism: Pinus taeda; assembly: GCA_000404065.3. Lineage (NCBI taxonomy): Eukaryota > Viridiplantae > Streptophyta > Pinopsida > Pinales > Pinaceae > Pinus > Pinus taeda. The sequence goes on from APFE030833311.1 coordinate 27,359, forward strand.
CTCCTACCAATACATGTGGGGTTTGAGGTTTCATTCATCGGGTTATGATTTGTGTGATGTATGTGTCCTTTGTTGTCCTTATCAATGGTTTAACATCCCCCTTATTTTCTGCACAATGGGGCCTTAGGAAAGGATGTATTTTATCACCACTTCTCTTTATGTTGGTTGTCGAAGGCCTTAGTTGTATGTTAGTTGAGGCTAAAAGGAGGGGTGAATTCAAAGGGGTGAAAGTTGCTCAAATTCTCATGATTACTCACCTTATCTTCGTTAGTGATATTCTTATCTTTTGTAATGGGGAAGGTCGAGATCTCACAAAAAGTTAGGAAATTCTCCTTTTGTTCAACAAGGGAATGGGTATGGTTATAAATGAGTAGAAGTATATGATATCTACCTTCAATTTAAATGCTAAGGAAATTCAAAACATCAATTAAAAGTTCTCCTTTAGGGTCTTAGACCTTGAGGATGGACTCAAATATTTGGGTTTCCATCTAAAGCCAAAATGTTACAAGAAGGATGACTAAAAGTGGTTGGTATCAAAACTGTAGAAAAGGTTAAAATACTGGAGTTTTTGATGGATCTCTAGGGAAAGTAGGTTGGTTTTAGTCAAGTCTGTTCTAGAAGCCATCCCAATATACTGGATGTGATTGACATGGATTCCCAAAAATGTGCTAGAATAGGAAAAGATGATACACTTCAAGTTTATTTGGGTAGGTTCACAAGAGCATTTGGTTCTCCCTTGGGTCAAGTGGTCATGCCTTGTTGTGCCAAATCTTATTGGTGGTTGGGGAATTACAAATATTTTCATGTTTTCAAAGGTTTTGGCTACCAAATGTTGGTGGTGCCTCTTGTCTACTAACAACTTGCAGACCTGGGTTATTTATTAAAAATATATTTTTTTGTATTCCTTAGATGATTGGGTTTGTCTCCCAAACAATTCAAGACAATTTTTTTTGGTGGTGTGGTGGGAAATGTTAAATTATTTTCACTTGATATCCTATGGGATGAAATTGAAGATTGGTAATGGGGCCAGGGTTCACTTGGGCATGGATCTCTGGCATAGAAATGGTATCATTCACTTGTTATCTCAAGCGTTCATGGACTGGCTCAATGATCAAGGTATTTCAAGAATTTCCCACATAGACAACCCCATTCAGACAACTCTTTCGCGATAGGGTAGGATGTATGAAAAAAATTTAAATTTAAATGGCTTTTATAGAAGGGAGTGGGCCCACTACATAAATGTGTTGTATTCTTCACATATTCGCCTCACTGACTGTGAGGATGAACTAGTTTGATATACGGCTCCGAATGGTGTCTACACTATGAAAGATGGGTATATTCAACTAAATCTTATGGCTTTGAATGTTGATTTGATCTAGCGGTGGCATGTCCTTTGGAAATCGAAGTGCCCATCAAAATATCAACTTTTTTCTTGGTGTATCATTGAAGGCGCTATTCTGACTTGGGATGTGATGCAATTTCATTAGAAAATTAGCCTAGGTTCGTGCATTCTCTACAAAGGTTGCTCCTAAACAATTGACATATATTTTTTCACTGTACTTTTTTTAAGGAATTTTGGGAAGCCTATAGGGGTTTTTTGGGTGAAGCATGCATTTGGAAAGGGGTCACTTTCTTGGAAATATGGAAGGCTTGGGTCGATGATAGGGTCACTAGACCATATTGATCTCTTCCACTCATCCTATATTGGGATATTTGGTTGGATCGTAACAGAAAGTTATTTTAGGATATTATATCTAATCTAGTTCGGGTCACTACTGATGGTATTAGGATTTTAGCTCACTACCCTCAACCTCGACTTGTTGCAAATGGTAGGAATGTTTTGGTTGAGACAACATATATGAATTCTCCTTAGGGATACTTCGATGGGGCATCACAGGAGGAGGGTGTTTTCTGTGGAGGGGTTTGGAACAACATTTCTTTCATGTCTGGATGGCGTTGGGGAGGGGATCCAACAATTGGGAAGAATTATTAGCTTGCAGATATTTAATTGCCTTTTCTTTGGAAAAGGGTTGTGAGAAACTTCAGATCTTTAGTGAATCATTATTGGTGGTGAATTGGGTCAATGCAACCCAAGTGTGTGATTCTATTTCCCTTGCACATATTTTGATGGACATCATGCATCTGGAATTTGCTTATAATTATTTATCTTGTAATCGTGTTTACAGGGAACATAAGTGATTGCTACTAGAATTTCTAAAGAAGGCTTGCATTTGGCAAGTGAACGAAATTTAACGGACTGATCATTACCAATTTTTTCACCGTCCTTTCATGGATGAATATGCAACATATGTTGAAGACTGATATAGAAATCAATTTTTACTTTCTATGTATATTTCCTTTCCGTTTACGGACACTGCTACATATATTTTAGATTTGCTATAGTTTTGTTTTTTGCTTTTATTATGCTTGGTGTTTAATTACACGTTGAAAAATATTTTGATGGGTTACTTTGTCAATAAATATCACTGTGTTTTTGCGGACAATGTTTGTAAAACCTAAGGGTTATATTTTTTTGGACATTCTATCCACTTGTAGGATCAGGGAAGATCATAGGGAATGCACCATAAGTGCATATACAAAATGTGTTTTCTTTTATGAAAGTGAATGAAAATACAAATTATTATTAT
>APFE030833311.1:32666-49297 GCA_000404065.3 Pinus taeda
AAGCATTTGCGAGGATTTCTCGGGTTGACAGGGTATTATCGCAAGTTTGTTAAGAATTATGGGAGAATAGCAGCACCTATAACAACACTATTGAAGAAAGATGCATTTCCATGGACTCCAGAAGCAACAAAGGCCTTCGAACATCTTAAAGAGGCAATGTGCCAAGCACCTGTCTTAGCTACACCGGACTTCACAAAAACCTTTATTGTGGAATGTGATGCTTCAGGAAATGGAATTGGTGTTGTTTTAATGCAAGATAAAAGACCTATTGCTTTTGAAAGTCGTCCAAACAAGGGAAAGTTTTTACACAAAGCTATTTATGAGAAGGAAATGTTGGCAATACTACATGCACTTAAGAAATGGTGACCCTACCTAATGGGAAGACACTTCAAGGTAAAAACGGATCATGATAGCCTTAAATACTTTTTAGAACAAAGATTATCCTTTGAAGAGCAAAAAAAGTGGGTCACAAAGATGTTGGATTATGACTTTGAAATCATCTACAAAAAGGGAAGCAAAATGTGGTGGCAGATGCACTCTCAAGAAAGGATGAGGATGTGGAAGCATTGTTGTGCACCATTTCTATTATCCAACTAGATTGGATAAGTGAAGCAAGGGAGGAATGGAAGAATGATGAAGAAGTGTGAGCACTTATTCAAAAGTTACAACAAGATTCCAGTACGTCTGATACATTTAGCTGGAAAAATGATTCGTTATGGTACAAAGATCGCCTATATCTCTGTAAGAATTCACAACTCAAACAAAAGATTCTTATGGAATTGCACACTTCTCCCTTAGGAGGGCACTCAAGATTTTTAAAACTTACCACAGGGTTAAGAAGGAATTTTTTTGAGAAAGTTTGTGGTGGAATGTTTGGTTTGCCAACAAAATAAAGTTGAAACAATTAAGACCCTAGGTATATTACAACCTTTATCCATTCCAAGCCAATGTTGGGAAGAGGTTTCAATGGATTTTATCACAGGTTTACCCAAGTCCAAAGGAAAGAGTGTCATCATGGTGGTAGTTGAAATAATTACCAAGTATGCACACTTTTGTGCATTATCACATCCATTTAAATCCAGTACAATTTCTATTGCATTTATGGAAAAAATTCAAAAGCTACATGGAAACCCAAAGATTATTGTAAGCGACAGAGGTCCCAATTTCACTGGAAATTTTTGGAAAAAATTATTTTCTTGTCTTGGTACTCAGTTAGCTCATAGCTCATCTTATCATCCTCAATCTAATGGGCAAACTGAGATAGTAAACAAATGTTTGGAAGGATATCTTCGTTGCTTTGTATCTGATAAATAGACACAATGGGTCAAATGGTTGCCTCTGGCTGAATGGCGGTATAACACTTCCTTCCATACAGCAACAAAAATGACCCCATTTATGGCACTTTATGGATATCAGCCACCATCCATCACATCATATTTAAGAGAAAATTCTAAGGTTCAAGCAATGGAACATCACATCGAACATCAACAACAAGTCCTCCAACTCTTAAAGGATAACCTCATGTTGGCACATAATAGAATGAAACAGCAGGCAGATCAACATCGCAGCGAAAGAAGTTTTGATGTAGGTGATTCGGTATTCCTACGGCTACAACCATATAAACAAATGTCCCTCAAGAAAGCTAAGAAGGATAATAAATTATTACCAAAGTATTATGGTCCGTACAAGGTGTTGCAAAAGATTGGTATTATGGCATACAAATTGGAGCTTCCTGCAATGTCTCGAGTGCACCTAGTTTTCCATGTTTCATGTTTAAAGAAGGTTATAGGCGACAAGCTCCCAGTTCAAACAATATTGCCAGAACTTGAAGAGGAAGGAAAAATTATATTAGAACCGGAAGCAGTCACAAAAACAAGAACTCAACAACTACGAAATCGATCAATTTCGGAGTATCTCATCAAGTGGAAGAACTTATTTGCTGAAGATTCCACATGGGAGGATGAGAATTTTATACAGAAACATCTAGAACTACTCAAGCATTGAGGACAACACTTTTTTGAAGGAGAGGGGCATGTTAGGTCCCTATAATACTAGTGAATACCCCATTACATGTTAGATCCCTAAAATACTAGTGATTAACCCATTAATATTGTAGTTGTATCCCTTATTAATATTCTTGTGCCCCTATTGTCCCCATATTTTTATTACTATGCCCCATAGAATCCCTCTATTGTTATTTTCGTGGCTTTATATTATTATTGTTAGGTCGGCTGGGTTATATTGTGACTCCTTGGATTCCTATGTATAGAAAGGAGGTTTTGTCATTTGAATCATCCAAGAATTGTTCATTTGTGTAATGTAAAGGAGGTTGCCCCCTCGAAGAGGCTGAATTCTAAGGTGTTCAACTATCTTTTCTATGTTTTTGTGAGCTGCTTGCATAAAAAAAACATAGAAAAAATCTTTATTAAAAAGAGAACTGACAACAATGACCCACTCTTTCCTTTGATTTCATTCACAGGGGTTCACTCAAGATTTAGATTGGTTATTGTTCAGTTTGAGGAGGTGGAATCCTCTCTCTAAGTGGTTAATTAGTTGTTTTTTCATAGAAAGCACCACAAAGGGTCTAATGTCCATTGCCTAGGTGGTTTATTAGCTACTCATCAAGCAACATAATGACCCAAAATTATTTTTCCAAGAGGTTTATTAGCTATACAACAACCATCATAGTGATTGAGTCTTTTACTGAGCCTCCCATTGATCCACACAGGTTTATATAACACATTCTAGTGGCATCACACATAGATCAAAAGGGATTCACCCAAAATTCACAAGGATTTAAATCATGATTATGCAAGGTCAAGTCTTTAGGGTATTGGTCTATAATCTTGAACACACGGTTTTGGAACCACTCTGTCTAGTACTTACATAGCATATTCACATCATTCATAATGAATTCTATTAAGTTCACAAACTTGGTATACCCCATGCATAGGGATCTGTATACTAGCTTAGACACCACTCTGCCTTCTACTACCAATGCCCAAGAACTCCCACGTGCTCAAACAATGACTTGAGCGCACTTAGAAGAAGAAAAAACTTTGTCAAGGAGAGAACTTTGGTGATTTTAATCAACAAGAGAGAGCTTGAGAGCCAAGGGACTAACCAACTAGAGCCAAGCCTTGTTCTCTTCAATTGTGCATTTAAATAATTCTTCTGAGCATCCTTTTATGCATTTGAGAGGTCACAGGTCTATCTCTTCGATGCGTTAGGGGAAATGGCACCACTTTCTCCTCCATCGCCTCTAACTATGTCTCATAAATTGCTTGACTAGGTTTGCAAATGATAGTTCATTAAATTCAACATTTAAGTTCATGGATACTTTCATGGATTTCCAAGCAAGCAAACTCCATTAGACATTGGGGTTTCAAAATGCTCTCCTCTCGTTTAGTCAACAATCATAATGATTAAATTTAAAAGTTTAAAACACATTGTATAAGCTAGTCATGGATCCTATTCCCATGCTGGCATTGCAATCACATTTTTGAATTACAAAAAATAGGCCAAATGAGAGGGATGTCACAAATCCTACCTCCTTAAAGGAACATTGTCCTTAGAGTTCTATAAACCGAACACAAAAATTAAGGTATATCTATACATTAACAACTCTTACATCAATATTCGAATTAAACAAAAATGGGTAGAGCTCTCTCATTTGGTCTTCAAATTCCTAGGTAGCTTCACTGTGTCCAAAGTGATTCCATTGCACCTTAACCTGCTCTATTACTCAATTTTGGAGCATGTTTTGTCTCCAGTCTAGGATGCAAAATGGTTTGACTTGGAATTCCCCCTCAGATTACACTTATATAATAGACTATTCAATCACATGATTAATGTTACATACATATTTTTCACTGTGGGTGGTAAGGCCAGTCTATAAGATATTGGTCCCACTCTTTCCAAAATCTAAAACTGTCCACAAAATACAAGTGCTAATTTAGAACATGACCCCACTTTCAGTGAGCTCTTCCTTGGTATGATGTGGAGATGCACATGCTCTCTGACTTGGAATTATTTGTGCATTCATTTTTAGGTTGCATAACTCTTTTGCTCCTCATGGGATACTTTCAACTTCTACCTTATATCAATCACTTCTTGCTCCATTTCTCTTAGCATATCAGGTCCAAGTACCATCCTGTTCACTGGGTGAGACAATAGTAATCCCATTGGATGTCTACTTTTTACTTTGAATTGTTGGCATTCCAAACACTCAGGAATATATTTAGCTATTTCCTTCTTCATTCCTAACCAATAATATAATTTCTTTACTATTGTTATAAATTTCTCCTAACTAGGATGACTCTAATACGGTCTTTTGTGAAACTCATCCATTATGAGTTTCTTCAAGTTGGTTACACAAGGTACATGCCATCATCAGTTAGCTTGTAGTTATTGCTTATTGTTCCCTTTGATTCATGTTGTAAGCATTCTTTCACATATTGGAAATTCTCATCATGTAGCATGACCTATTTAATATTTTCTTTGGTGTTAATCTCTTTGGTGCTCATGGCGTGCAAGTAAGCCAGTTATAGAATTTTACTAAGTGAATATGTTATCCAATTTTCCTTGCCCTTAATAAGCTTGATTTCAAAATAAAATTCACTAATCAAAGCCAACCATCTAGCTTATCTAACATTTAAATTAGGTTGATAAAAAAAGTATCTCAGTCATCCATGATCTGACATTAACACAAGCCTTCTCCCAAGCAAGTGGTGGCTCCACATATTTAATGGATGCACAATTGTTGCTAACTCCAAGTCATGAGTAATATAGTTCCTCTCATAGTCTTTTATTTTCATTTATTCGTAGTATATTACATGTACTTCTAGCATCAAGGCTCCACCTAGTCCTTCCTTTCAAACATTTGTGCAAACTAGGAAATCCTTCTCTGGGTCTGCTATCTTGAGAATAGTCACATGTGTGACCAAGTGATTAAGTTGCTCAAAGTTAGTTGTGTTGATATAGGTGGATATGGGTGGCCACATGTCTATTCCACCTATATCTCCAGATGACTTCATCAATTTCATTGATTATAACAACATTTACTATTTTTAGCAGTTTTTTGAGTCCTAAATTTCCAAAGTTGTTTTAACGCCCTAAATGACATTTTTTTGAGGTCCATTGCAGCCCCATGGCCATATATAGGGGCTCACTGCAAATTATATAGTAATTAAAGAGGTATTTCTAATGAGGTATCGTATGCGCCAAACATAGATCATATGACCAAGTTACAACCTCGAGAAGTTAGTTTCCCGACTAATCCCAACAAGGCCCACAAACTCTTGGCATTCCATCTCCTAGGGTTAGGTTTTTGGTTGTTTAGGGTTTCCATTTATTGGTCAATAATAAAAAGTCCCTTGAGGCTCATTGTAACACAATTAGAGGCATGTAGCTACCACATCTCTTCTCAAAGATAAACTACCATCGCTCGAGCTAGTTTCTTTCCATTCGGTATGTAAGCATATTTCAGTTCTCTGATGTTAATGAAATGAAGTTTTATTTCTATTACATCTCTATGTTTATGTTGATATCTATGTTCTATTGCATTCCTGCATAAGTTTGAATCAGTGGTATCAGAGAAATCTACTCTTTCTTTGTTTTTCTTTGCATGTTCCCAACAAGGTCATGGTATAAGGAGTTAGGGCTCAAACTAAAGTTTTAACACCGTACAGAAATTACCTGCATACCAATTCTAAAACACAGAAAATAAACAATGCGAGAGCATAACACATAAAAAACATATACACAGAGATTTTCCCCTGGATCCCAAAACCGAGACTACCAGATTGATTTTTCATTATGTTCCTTTCAGTGTTACAATACATATTTATGCATGCCGAAGCATCCAATACCATGGACCGAAAACCATTGCATCCAAAACCATGTGTGAAAACCATGCACAAAACCATAGGTAGGTTCGTCCAACCTAATATAGGGTCCAATTTCTTTTTCCTTGGGGTGTTGCCCCAAACCCCGTAGAGGGGGGCTACCGGCCCCCCTCAAACCTCCTTGTGAACCCCCGCCTCCCCCATTGCACAATCAGTGCAACGAAGGGGGGGCTCTGTCACCCCTCTAACCGCTTGGTTAGCTACGTTGGCTAGTCATGGAAAGAATATAACACAACCCAACATTCTCCCACTTGTTGTTTTATTTCCATAAGGGGCCACATAAGAGATTAGTCATTTATCTAACCCCTGCAACGCCCATTGTTTCTCTACACCAAGAGAACTTCTCAAAGCTCATATATTTTGGCAATGCATCTGCAATATTCTTCAAAGTGTCCACCTTTACCAACAACACCTTTTTGTCTTCTATCATATCCCTCACAAAGTGATGTTCAACTTCAATGCGTTTTGTCTTTGAATGATAAGTAGGGTTATTTGCCAAGAAAATTGCACTTTGGTTGTCACAGTCTATCATTATAGCTCCCTCTACTAACCCCATACTTGAACACAATCTCTACAACCAAAATGCTTCCTTGCTTGCATGAGTGGTGCCATGTATTCTGCCTCTGTAGTTGATAGTGCCACTACAGATTGTTTCTTACTCATCCAACTGACTGCACCCCCAAATAGGTTAAACACATACCCACTTGTAGATCTTCTCTGATCCAGATCTTTAGCGTAGTCTGCATCAACAAAGCCTTGAATATCCAACACTCTATCCAATCCTAGTCTTCCTTGGTAGCACAAACCATAATCACTAGTGCCATGCAAATACCTGAAAACCCGCTTCACCGTTGTCCAATGCTCCTTTCCTGGTTTTGACATAAACCTGCTCAATACTCCCACTGCATGTGCAATGTCTGGTCTAGTACAAACCATTGCATACATCAGGCTACCAACTTCACTTGCATATGGAACACGAGACATATCCTCTTCCCCTTCTTATGTCTTGGGACATTGTTTAGAAGATAACTTCACACCTACAGGAATAGGAACCTTCACCTATTTACTATCCTGCATATTAAACCTTTGCAGTATTGTCTCGACATATTTCCTATGGTTTAACCAGAGCTTCCTCTTTACCCGATCTCTTTTAATTTCCATGCCCAAAATATAGTTTGCAACACCAAGATATTTCATGTCGAATTTGGAGGACAATTGGGTCTTCAAATCCTAGATAATTTCTTTGTCATTTCCAACTAGCAACATATCATCCACATACAAGACCAGATAAATAACACGGTCACCAATTAATTTAAAATACACACAGTGATCTGCTTTGCTTCTAGTGAAGCCAAGTCCTTGTATAAATGCATCAAATTTATGATACCACATCTTTGGTGACTGTTTTAACCCATACAAAGACTTCTTTAACTTGCATACCAGTTCTTTCTTACCCTTCATTGCAAAGCCTTTAGGTTACTTCATGTAGATCTCCTCCAGATCCCTGTGAAGAAATGTTGTCTTCACATCCATTTGTTCTACCTCAAAATAAAAAGCAGTAGCAACAGATAAAAGTAACCTAATAGAATATACCTTGGCAACATGAGAAAAAATATCACCAAAATCAATTCCCGCACTTGGGAATAACTTTTTGATACCAACCGAGCTTTGTATTTCTCCACATTTCCTTCTGCATTTGTCTTCTTCTTGAACACCCATTTTCTGCCAGTGGGTTTCCTTCCAGCCGGTAACTCCACTAGATCCCATGCCTCATTTTTGTGCAAATATGCCATTGCATCAACCATGGCCTCTTTCCAGAGTTTCCCATCCTCTGAATCTACTGCTTCCTTCAAAGTTTTGGGATCATCATCAGTAATAGATAAAGCAAAATTTGAACAAAAAGCAGATGGACTATACCTTTTTGGCTACCTTCTTTCTCGAACTGATCTTCTCACACCTGGAGTTTGTGGATGTTCATCTTCTGATTCCTCCTCTTCTATAGAGTTTGATTCTTCCTCTTTAAGCTCAAAATCTATCTTCTCAAGTTCCTTTGGTTGGACTTCATGTTTAATAATATCTTTCACCTCTCTGAACATCACATCTCGGCTGTAGATAACCTTCCTTGTTACTGGGATCCAAAGATTATAACCTTTAAACCATCCTTATACCCAATAAAGATGCACTTTTCATATTGATGGATGAAAGCTAACTCGAAGAAAGCTAATCTATTTGCTAAAAGAGATTGAAAATCTGGAGAAAAGCACAAACCCTAGCAAACCCTAATTCTACCAGCTAGTCCTACTAATGCAAGGATGAGCATACAAACTACTGAAAGAGATGCCATTACTTCTATGAAGGTAAAATACATGTGCTTAGACTACCTCTGTCCTAAGAAAACACCTTTTTGTAATTTTGATTAAGTTGTCAGTTTTATCATGCATATGCTTTCACTGTTCTTGACTGTGCATGGGTGGATCAAGGAGGAGGAATGCTTTGAAAAGGTTGGGAAGGTTTAGAGAGGATCTAAGGAGTCCCCAACACCCTTCCAGAGAGTTTCACAAAGTTTGGCTATCAAGAAACCTCATTTGTGAGCTTCTACAGGAAGTCTGCAAGGGTTCTACAGGATCTTCAGAAATTTCTACAGGATGTTTAAAAAGTGGATTTTAGAGGATGGGTGAGTGAGGGAAGATGCATGGATGGATAAGGAGGTAGGATAGAGGCCTGGAGTGACCCAGAAACTGGTGGGTGGAGTGGTGAGAAGGTTTAGAAGGTTGACTTGGCTTGAAGAAGGCTAAGGCAATGATTGAGCAAGTAGGTAGGGTTACGTGGAAAAAGGACAAGTGGGAGACGAGGAACCCAACTAGGAGATGGAACAGGTGGCTCAGATGACGTTTAGGTGGATGAAAGAGTGGTGGAGATGCCCTGCACGGTGTACATTCAACCGAATCAACAAAGTCTTGCAAATGATCAAAGTCCTAGCTAATCTAGTCTAACTATCAATAACATGAATGAACAATAGATTTATTGGAAAGAAAACCATGTACATCAACTCTGCAATGAAACATTTCAGAGATCTAAACCCATAACTAACTTCTGCAAAGGAAAACAGTACACGAAGGATTACATGGTCAAGCAAAGTAGTGTTTTTGTTGGGGCAGCACTGTTCTTCAATTCCAGCCCCTAATCCAATAAGGATGAGGTGGAACCGAGAGTGTGGTTGTCCATTTTCTTTGGAGCTTTTTCTATTATTATCTTACCAAAACACCTGAAGCAATTCTATTCATAAACAATGATCTATTCTAGCAACACAACTAGATATGCCTAACAGAAATACGTTTCAAATGCATAAAGGGAAACGATGATGCATAAAGGAAAAGTAACAGTACAGAAAGGAAGCCCTAGGCTTTCAGGTTGGGCCAAACCCTGAGAGCTATGGCTCCTATAGAAAACTTAGAGTTGATATAAATCGGACTGCTTCTCATTATCAAAAAATAGTCATAAGAGTTATGCCAAAAAATGCTACAAGAGAACAAAGTAAAGCTAGCAGCACTGTGGTGCAAAATATGCAATGGTTTCAAAAGTCCCTTATGAAGGCTAAGGCCTAACCATTTATACATCATGAGGGCCCTAGCTGGCCTCCTCAATCTGTGGAACTCGGCTGTCCAAACTGTGAGTTAGACAGTCCCTTCCAAAATCTGCTTGGCTGCCTTCTAGATTCAGTTTTGGTGGCCTTTGGAGCTCGGAGTTGGGGGTGAAGATCCTGAGGAAGGGTTATTTAATGCCATAGACAACCCCCCTATGAATCGTCACCTCAGGCTTGGATGTCTTCTAGCCCATGATTGCTCGGTTTTGCTCCAACATGTGTCAAAAAACTTGAAATGAGCACGTGTTAGCCACCTAGGAAGAGTGACTACCCTTATTCATACAAATGACATAAACATACTGAAAACAATGCATACGATATGGAAAATGAAGGATTGAACAAGGATTGAACAAGGATATTTAGGCCAAATGGGCCCAACAAGTTACCAATTTTGGGGCTCATCATCACCCCCCTGCTAAAAGGATTGCTCATCCTCTAAGCAACTAGTCCAGATCCTCGTCTTTCATTGCTTTAATCACCACCCTTACATCCCAGGCTTCTGAAGTAGTGTCCTCCTCACTGTCATGGAATCCGGTCTTCCTTTCCACCTCTTCCCACTGCTTATGCTCTTCCTTTTCTGTGCCTCCTTCTAACAACCCCAAAAGCAAGGGTGGACTTAGCTTGAGGCCTATCCAACTGGCCTGGAGGTTCTGCATAGACTTCTTGTAGAGAGGCACTCATGCCAAGGCCTCCCTCATTCGAGTTGGAGTGTGATATTCCCGGATTTTGAGGCTTTGGGACAATGTGTTCCACCTACGGGTGCAAGCATGAACACAATTGTCCCCTAATAATCGCTCCATATCCTCGAAGTGTGCTATGGCCTCGGCCTGGCTATCCATGTACTCTAATAAAGCCTGAGAGTTGGTTGCTAGGTGCTGGTGAGCGGATATCAATGCTGTGGGGTCCCCTGGCTTTTCTCTAATCAGTAGTGGTTCATGTAGTTCTCGGTCCATGACATTCCTGACCTCAACCGCTCTCTTTTCTTCATGGTTTAACCATGAGGTCATTTCCATCAGCTGCATGTCCCCTACTACTATGTTGGGGTCCCACGAGGTGATGGCTGGAAGGGCCAAATTATGGAGGTAAAACTCTGAAAGCTTAGCCTTATCTTCCGATGAACTGCTGTTACATAAATCCATGAATTGCTGGGGGTTTTGGATTTGGGAAATACCCCTCTGTGCCAATGTGTTGATTTGGAACTGCAGCCACTGATCCCTTAGGTACAAGCCATAGGATTTGGCCGGCTGCCTACATTGCAGAGCTTCCATTGCCCAACTGGCCATGCAGGCCAGTTGTGCCTCCTTTTCTTGCATCTGCTGTTTTAGGGATTGTATCTCTATACCTGCCTGCAATTCCCTTTCCTGTAGCCACCGGTTAAGTTCCTCAAGATCAACTTGCATCCCTTGTTTTTCTTGAGATTCTGCTGAGGGGTCCTTGGCTGCTGTGTCCTCTCCTTTTCTCTGTCCTTGTAGCTGTAGTTGATGTCTAAGCAGCTCATTCTATTCTCTTAACTTGGCTTGTTGGGAGATTTCCACATGCCTTACTCTTGCCAACTCCCTTTGTGTTTCCTTGAGCCTTTCCTCTAGAGGCCCTATATCTCCTACCCCCCTAGATTTAGCGATCCTCATCCAAGTGTGGGTTCGTACTCTTTCTTCCTCTAGTACTAGAAACAGTGGCACTGTGAACTTTTGAGGAATAATTTTGCCGGCCTCCAAAAAGTTATAATAAGAGCCCAGGCTAGGCTGGGGGCTTGGTTCCATGACGATGTCGGTCTTCTCCTCCTCCTATGGTGACTTGGTTGCTCTTTCCTCCATCTGCTCAATTTCTTTCAGCCTAGCCAAATTTTCCTGTAGAATAGCCTCAGCATCCTGTAGAGAGGCTTCTAAGCTCAAATTCTCCATTCTTTCCCTCCATGAGGATGTTTTCGGGCTCCCCCGCTCATAAGTAATGGATGCCTTGGAGGGGGGCCTATCCTTTGGTGTGGTAGGGGTATCCACAATTGTGATTGGCTCTTTTGATGGAGGCTGGGTCTGCCAGTCTTAATCCTCACACTCCTTCTCGCTTTAAAATACAGAGGAGTCTCCCTCTTTCGTTTCTCTTTTGGCTTGGGAGAGGTACTTAGGGTGGCGAGCACAGCTGCTACTTCCCTAGCTAGAATTTCGGCCGACTTCTCCTTCTGTTGTCCTTCTTTCGGACTTCCTATAGAAAGTCCTGTAGTGGTTGTTTTCTGGCTTCCTGTAGAAGCCGTTTTTAAACTTCCTGTAGAAATAGTCTGCTGTTTTCCTGTAGAAGCTGAGGGCACTGTTTTAACCTGCTTGGTTGAGGGGAATTTTTCCTTTAACTTGGCTGAGGTTGCCTTACGGGTGCCCTTACTGACTTGGACTTTCTCATTCCTTTTTACCCTGCTCTGTAGTCTTTTCTCCCTGGGTGTTGGTGCAATTTTACCATCCCCTGTTTTGGCAGCTTTCCCCTTTTCTTGTGTTCCTTTCTGTTCTTTCTTCGGTGTTTTGCCCGAGGTTTCTTGTTCTTTAACCTTCTTCTCTGCCTGAGTATGCTCCTTCTCCTCGCTGCTGGAGGAAGTGAGCTCCTCAGCCAAGACTCGGATTTCATCATCCTTCGACATATTCTGAAAAATTTCCCAGGAGAGAGGGACAGTGAAAGTGTGGAGTGCATCTTCCATGAGGAGCTTGATAAGCCCATGATGGACTAGCTGGTCTGGTGTCCCCTCTCTCAGTTTGGTGGCACACTCAATCATGGACTGCAGGAGGAAGTAAGGAATGCTCAATTTTTGTTCTGAGGGTAGGTCCATTTGGTGCCTGAGCTCTGTGAGAAACCAGAAATGATAGCCATACATGATGCTAAATCGCCCCTCACACGTATTATACTTCATAATTTGGAGGCTGACTTCACTCAAGAACGGTTGTAGGCTAGTTCTTCGAACTCCATTCTTGTCCTCTGAGAATTGCTCCTCTGGCAAGAAGAACTCTCTTTTAGCTTTCTGACCCAACTTCCTCTCCTCCTTATCCCAGGGTACCCCCATTGGTAGATCAGTTACTCTGCTGATGAGCTGTGGGGTGAGTCTGAGGGTTAATCCTCTGAAGTTGACAATGGCCAATGTCTTTGACTTCGGCTTCAGGGACCTGAGGAATTCTTCTGCAATTTCGTCATCGTGACCTTGAAGCTTGTCACAGAATGACATCCAATGTGCACGGAAAAACAAGTCCACCACCTCAAGGGTTTCCTATAATTTCTTGGAGTCCGAAGGTTCTTTTCTAATGAACCCTCATGGCATGGTAAAAAATCTGTGTTTGTTCGCGCTTTTATAGGTGTATTTCCTTCTTAGAGCATAAAAAAAAAAGATATCTTTGTGTCAATTACCCTGTGCTGAACTTGCCTGCTCGTATACAGAAGGAGGAATTTGGGATTTTTCTACATGGAGCGCAGAGCTACGTCTCCATTATACACATAGTCATATAAAATTTACAATTTTTACCAGTGCCTTGACAATGTCTCAATTTCTACAGGAGGGATTTTAATTCAATCGTGGAGGAAATCTCGCATGCAGGCCACGAAGAAAATTACAGGCAGTGATAAGAAAAAGGATTTTGACTTCATAGACAGACTTGCATTCACATTTCTCTACCCCCCTCAATACGACGAATTCACCACCTTTGGAATTATTTGCATTGGAAAGTTATGTTCAGGCCTACCTCACTGAAAATTTCCACCCTCGACGTGAACAGTCCGCACTGCTTCGTATGCTGAGTTTCCTGTAGCCCAGCTTCCTGTAGAAATCGTTGCCGGCTTCTGGAGGATGTTACGGTGGTGCAGGACTAGTCTGAGCGGTAGCAGGACGTTTGAATAGACTGAGAACTCGGGCTAACAACTTGCAGAGGAGGAGGACGCGTACACGGCTGCAAAACGGTTGTGAGCATAAATGACTGCAGTGCATCATAAGTATTCAACCGACCGATTTTGAAATGATGTGGAATTCATGGCACGGGGGTGAGCTGTCTCTGCCGATCCACTGGCCGACGTCATGGCTATCATTCCCCAGCGTGTCCCTGACTGCCGAATTCTTCCCTCTGCATTCACCGCCACCATTCCTGTCATACCGCCGCTTCTCCCCGACTGGACACTTCCCATGTGTCAATTACCTGAATTTTCGACATAACCAAGCCCATTCGGATCCTACGAGGCTGCCTGACTGGTTGTGGTGGCCAGTTGAATGGCAACCAGACTTGTTCAATCTGTCCATTCTCACAGTCATGCAGATTTAGAGTATAGCTTATGTAATTTGATGAAATAAGGTTAGGCACTTACCTGTGCGGCCGTGGACATGGTTTTTTCAGGTTTCGGGATGAGGGATGCTGGATCTGCTTGCTGCTGCATTGTGAACAGGTGTTGGAGCTCCTCTTCATTCGCTACTGCTGGCTATAAGACTTTGAGACCCATTTCCCTGGTGGTGAACGCTGCATGCACCGGTTTCGTGAGCTGCTGGTGTCTTAATGGTATGTGCTCCAGTTGGATTAGCTGCTACAGGATTCTTGTAGTCGTTTCTCCTTCTGGGGTGCATGCTGAAATAAATGGAGTCGCGTTCATAGGTGAAGGGTCTTGAGGTCACCTTGACAGGTGAAGTGTGCGAACCTCAGAATGCCTTATTTTTTATTTGAAAAAAAAAAAAAAATTATTTGAAAAAAACAGGGTTCTGGTATGCATGTGCAGGTATATTCGACCAAATGGGAGCAATGGTGGTGAAAGGAGGTGAAACAAGTGGAGGATGGAAGAAAAGAGTGGTTGCATGCCTCCTCAATGGGCTTCAAGCTTCAAATCCTTCTCCATGATCAATTCTGGCCCGCCCAAAAGATCTACAGGATGTTTCTTGTAGAAATAGAGAACTTCCTGTAGAAAGTCCTGTAGCTTCCTGTAGAAGGCCGAATCATGACCAGATTGTGTCCAAACCTTGGAAAAAATGAGTGTTCATGGAGGGAGTGTATGTGAGGCTACTTGGTAGCTTGGTAGGGACCCTTTTCTTTGAGTTGAGAGGCCTCCTTTTCACACTGTGTTCCTGCAACCTGCAACACTTTCCAAAGATTTAAGCTTGTTTGTTTTTCCTCTACTTCTTCCTTCTTCTTCATTTTTTTTTTTTAAGAGACAGCAGGAGTGCCTCAATGAGGTTTTCACCCCTACTATCTGCCTTGGGTGCCTTAGAGAGGTTTTCACCCAAGGACATTTTTATTCCAATTTTTTCAGAGAGACAGCAGGGGCGCCTCAATGAGGTTTTCGCCCCTACCATCTGCCTTGGGCGCCTCAAAAAGGTTTTCTCCCAAGGATCTTTTTTTATTGCATTTTTTTTTATTTTTTATTTTTTTATTTTTATTTTTTTCCTTTTGATACATAATGATGCTCAGGGTGTGCCCAAAACAAAGGCAGGACCCTTCTCTATGACCAACACTGATTTTTCCACAGTTTTGATGAACTCTTGCTTCAAAAGAGGTTTCCTGTAGATCTTTAGTCGATGCCCATTGACGAGCATGGGGATGCCTTCTTCATCAATAGTCCAGATAAGGACAGAACCATTGTCATTACACTTTTCCACTGCATATGGTCCTAGCCATCTTGTCCTCAGCTTCCCTTTGAAATCCTTATGTTTGGAATCATACAGCAACGCCCAATCTCCTGGCTGGAATTGTTTGTCATTGAGGTGCCGGTCATGCCATACCTTCCTCTGAAGTTGAATTACTTTTGAGTGGAGGAGGGCCTGCATTCGGTGTTCATCTAACCCATTCAGCTGCATTAACCTTTCTTGTTGAGCATGGCTGAGATCTAGGTCCAGCTGAGTTGCCATCCTCAATGTGTTGTATTCAAACTCGATTGACAGGAAAGCTCTCTTCCCATAGACCAGCTCATAGGGTATGAAACTGGTTGTGGTCTTCCAAGTGGTGTTGTAGGCCCAAGTGGCCTCAACCAGGCGATCTGCCCAATCCTTTCTGCTGCTTCTCACCACCTTAGTCAAAATCCCTTCTAATGCTCTATTGGTGACTTCCACTTGCCCATTTGCTTGAGGATGATATGGGGTGGAAGTCCTATGCTTGATCTTGTGATGAACAAGCAAGTTTTCAATCAAGTTGGAGGTGAACTGGCTTCCTTAATCAGTGACTAACTCTCTTGGGTAGGCAAATTCGTAGAAAAGGTTTTCTCTTAAAAACTTGGCCACCTTTTCTTCTGTTGCTGCTTTGATTGCCTTGGTTTCTGCCCACTTTGTCAGATAGTCTGTGCACACGATGATGTAAGACTTTTGCCTTCAAGTAGGGTTGATAGGACCCACAAAATCCATACCCCACTTCTCAAATGGCTCGAGAGTCACTTGAGGTTGGAGAGGCATTTCGTCCCTTGGAGTCAGTTTCCCCATCCTTTGGCATCGGTCACATTGGCTGATATATCTTCTGACATCTGATGAAGAGTGGGCAATAGTAGCCTGCCTGTAGAATTTTGAAGGCAATCCTCTCGTTTGCAAAATGTCCTCACAAGCCCATTGTGACAGGTTAGGAGGATGTTCAAAGACTTCCTCCCCTTACACAATGCCTAAGATCTGATCAGGGCCAAGTTTGAACAGGTTGCCCCCGATCCAGGTGAATGAGGCACTCTTCCTCACGATTCTGCTCTTCTCCTTTGAGGATAGATGCAGAGGGAACTGCGCTGAGACCAGATAGTTTGCTATATCAACAAAACACGGGGAGAGTACCGAGATAGCAAACAGATGCTCATCTTGCATCTGGTCATCCACTATTCCTTCTTCACCTGCAGGCAAATCCAATCTAGACAAGAAGTCAACAACAACATTTTCTTTACTTGGTTTGTCAACGATAGTCAAATCAAACTGTTGCAACAAAAGTAACCATCTAATAATACGAGCATTCACATCAGGCTTATTCATTAAATATCTAATTGCAGCATAGTCAGTATGTACAAATGTTTGATAGCCAGTGATGTAGTGTTAGAACTTGTTCAGGGAATGGACCACGGCCAGGAACTCTTTCTCAGTTACCGTATAATTCATTTCTGCCTTGGATAAGTTTTTG
>APFE030833311.1:72645-90765 GCA_000404065.3 Pinus taeda
GGTCTCTCGGATGGGAAAGGCACCTTCTATTCTCTCATCTTCTCTTCTACCGTTTCGGTTTTCAGCCATGGCTTCAGATGGAGTGTTCCCTAACTCTTCTTCTGTTATATGATCTTCGTATATCTCAGGAGGTTCACCTATAGGTTCTTCTGGCTCACTGTCACTAGAGAAGAGAGAAGGTTGACTCAGTGATGTGGTGAGGGTGTTGGGTAAGAATTTGCCAGTTTTATCTCTGTTCCTACGAGGCATGAAATGGAAAGACTTTTTTGATTGCTTTTGCTTTTTTTTCTCTGCTGGTACCTGCAAAACAAAATAGATTGAACTGCAACTAACTATCTTGCTGAAATGAAAATGCAGAATTGAAATGAAAGCAGGAAAGGACTAATCTATTTTGCTCAAATGAAATTGCAGGAATGAAGGGCTAAGCTACGCTTGTAGAATTGAAATGGCGGAATTGAAATGCTAAGCTACACTTGCATAATTGAAATTGCGGAATTGAAATGCTAATCTACACTTGTAGAATTGAAATTGCGAAATTGAAATGCTAATCTATGAAAGCAGGAAATGTCTATTCTACTTTTGTGGAAATGAAATTGCAGAATGGAAATGAAATAAACTACTTAGCAGAAGGTTGTAGGAAAAAAATAGAAGAAAAGCTACAATCACCAATACTATGACGCTTCCCCGACAACGACGCCAAAAAGATGGTGGGCTCCAGTATTGCAGTAATAATGGTGCAACTCCTGGGACTCCCTTCTTTACTTTTATCAACCCGGTTGTTCGTAACAAACTTGGAAGCGACGATGCTGTATGCACAAGTACTAGCTCTTGTCGCAGCTGTTACTTAGTCAGCTGGCACAAGTCCGCTAGGAGCTTAAGCCAACTTCTATGAGCTCTTAGAAGAAGCTTTGTAATTGATGGATGAAAGCTAACTCGAAGAAAGATAATCTATTTGCGAAAATAGATTGAAAATCTGGAGAAAAGCACAAACCCTAGCAAACCCTAATTCTACCAGCTAGTCCTACTGATGCAAGGATGAGCATACAGACTACTGAAAGAGATGCCAATACTTCTATGAAGGTAAAATACATGTGCTTAGACTACCTCTGTCCTAAGAAAACACCTTTTTGTAATTTTGATTAAGTTTTCAGTTTTATCATGCATATGCTTTCATTGTTCTTGACTGTGCAGGGGTGGATTAAGGAGGAGGAATGCTTAGAAAAGGTTGGGAAGGTCCAGAGAGGATCTAAGGAGTCCCCAACACCCTTCAAGATAGTTTCACAAAGTTTGTCTATCAAGAAACCTCATTTGTGAGCTTCTATAGGAAGTCTGCAGGGGTTCTACAGGATGTTCAGAGATTTCTACAGGATGTTCAAAAATTTCTACAGGATGTTTAAAAAGTGGATTTTAGAGGATGGGTGAGTGAGGGAAGATGCATGGATGGATAAGGAGGTAGGATAGGGGCCTGGAGTGACCCAAAAACTGGTGGGTGGAGTGGTGAGAAGGTGTAGAAGGCTTACTTGGCTTGAAGAAGGCTAAGGCAATGATTGAGCAAGTAGGTAGGGTTACGTGGAAAAAGGATAGATGGGAGACGAGGAACCCAACTAGGAGATGGAACAGGTGGCTCATATGACGTTTAGGTGGATGAAAGAGTGGTGGAGATGCCCTTCACGGTGTACATTCAACCGAATCAACAAAGTCTTGCAAATGATGAAAGTCCTAACTAATCTAGTCTAACTATCAATAACATGAATGAACAATAGATTTATTGGAAAGAAAACCATGTACATCAACTATGCAAAGAAACATTTCAGAGATCTAAACCCATAACTAATTTCTGCAAAGGAAAATAGTACACTAAGGATTGCATGGTCAAGCAAACTAGTGTTTTTGTAGGGGCAGCACTGTTCTTTAATTCCAGCCCCTGATCCAATAAGGATGAGGTGGAACTGAGAGTGTGGTTGTCCCTTTTCTTTGGAGCTTTTTCTATTATTATCTTACCAAAACACCTGAAGCAATTCTATTCATAAACAGTGATCTATTTTAACAACACCACTAGATCTGCCTAATAGAAATACGTTTCAAATGCATAAAGGGAAACAATGATGCATAAAGGAAATGTAACAGCACAGAAAGGAAGCCCTAGGCTCTCAGGTTGGGCCAAACCCTGAGAGCTATGGCTCCTATAGAAAACTCAGAGTTGATATAAAATCAGATTGCTTCTCATTATCAAAAAATAGTCATAAGAGTTATGCCAAAAATGGCTACAAGAGAACAAAGTAAAGCTAGCAGCACTGTGGTTCAAAATATGCAATGGTTTCAAAAGTCCCTTACGAAGTTTGAGGCCTAAAAATTTATACATCATGAGGGCCCTAGCTGGCCTCCTCAATCTGTGGAACTCGACTATCCAAACTGTGAGTTAGACAGTCCCTTCCAAAATCTGCTTGGTTGCCTTCTAGATTTGGTTTTGGTGGCCTTTGGAGCTCGGAGTTGGGGGTGAAGATCCCGAGGAAGGGTTATTTAATGCCATAGACAACCCCCTATGAATCCTCACCTCAGGCTTGGCTGTCTTCTAGCCCATGATTTCTCGGTTTTGCTCCAACATGTGTCAAAAAACCTGAAATGAGCATGTGTTAGCCACCTAGGAAGAGTGACTACCCTTATTCGTACAAATGACATAAACATACTGAAAATAATGCATACACTATGGAAAATGAAGGATTGAAAAAGGACTGAACAAGGATAACTAGGCCAAATGAGCCCAACAAGTTACCAATTTTGGGGCTCACCAATGCTCCTTGAAGCTAAGCAAGTTCCAGACTTTGACCTCTAGGATGTGCTATTATGCGACTTCGTACACCTTTGTGTACCTTTAAGCAAGCATGCTGAGATGATTTGGGAGGCACACTACAATTGAGTCGCTAGACATTTTGGGGTAGAAAAGACAATGGAAGTATTTTTATTGGCCAAACCTTCGACATGATGTTGGGAAGTACATTAGATCTTGAACTACCTGTGCCATTGAGAAACCTACAATCAAGAAGCAAGGCCTTTATACTCCTCTGACTACTCCTAGATAGCCCTGGGAATACATCTCCATAGATTACATGTTGGGCCTTCCTTCTATGAAGCATGAAATTGACTGTGTTTTCGTGGTTGTTGACAGATTCTCTAAGATGGCCATTCTGGTGGCTTGAAAGAAGAGTATCTCAACAGAATCCACTGCCAAACTCTTATTTGAATGAGTATGGGTAGACTTTAGGATCCCACATTATATTATCTTTGATCGGTATAGCCGGTTCCTAAGTGCATTCTAGTTAGGCCTATGGTTATTGTTGGGTGCCAATCTCACTAAGTCCATGGCCTTTCACCCCCAAAATGATGGTCAACCAGAGGTCGTCAACAGGATGATCATGCACATATTTCAAATGTACAAATTTAAGCACCCATGTACATGGGATGAGAGACTCTCATATGTCCAACACAACTACAACAAGTCTCTCCACAAATCAATTGGCAATAATCCCTTTCAGGTGGGACTGGGATTCCAACCACTATGTCTCATTGATGTTTCCATACCATTTGCAACTACTCAATCAGATTCAGCTCAGGTCCAATCCAAAGTTGGCAGGGCTAACAACTTCATTGAGTGCATTGAACACATCCTCCAGTAGGTCCATGACATATTGGATAAAGAAAATGCAAAGTACAAGCAACGTCATGATTAACATTGGTTGCCATACAAGTTCCAGGAGGGTGACAAAGTTTGGATACATTTGTAGAAGGAGCGACTCATTGGGACACACTGGAAGATTCACCCACTCCAATATGGGACTTACAGAATCACTAAGGCTATAGGGGAAGATTATTTTGAGCTCAACATTCCACCGTTCCTTGGCTTGCACCTAGTATTCAATGTGGACCGACTGCAACCATACTCTCCCCCATTGTTGGAAACATCCGATGTTGTTGAGAAGTTGACACCAACAAAGCTTAACCCAAGTTGTATCAAACATGCCACAACTGATAGGATTATGGACACACATATCAAGAACACTTTGCAGTAGAGGATCCAGCTATATTGAGTTGTCAAAGTAGGGAAACTCCTTCACTAGGGCAAGTGGCTCACTAGAGACAAGGTTGAATAGAAATTTCCTCACCTCATGGAGGCTTTGTACGCAATTCAGACAATTCCTTCCTAAGTGGGGAGGAATGATCAAGGTGGATATTTGTGGCTACCCTCCCATTCCACCTAGACCTCTAGTCGGTTTCATCTGTTTCCTTGATTATAGCAACATTTTCTATTTTTATCTGTTTTTTCAATTCCTAAACTTTCAGAATGATTTTGACCCTGTAAACAATGTTTTTTTGAGGTCCCTATGGAACTAATGAAAAACCTATAGTACTCAGAGATATCTCTCTAACGAGGTATCATATGCACAAAATGAAGATCATATGACCAGGTTATGACCCCGGGAAGTTGGTTTCCCAACTAACCCAAACAAGGCCCATAAACTCTTGGCGTTCCATATCCTAGGGTTAGGTTTTTAGTTGTTTAGGGTTTCCCTTTGTTTATCAATAACAAAAAGGCCCTTGATTATCATTATAACACATTTTAGAGGCATGTAGCCACCACATCTCTTCTTAGAGATAAGCTATCATCGCCTGAGCTAGTTTATTTCCATTCTGTATGGAAGCATGTTTTAGTTCTTTGATGTTAATGAAATTAAGTTTTATTTCTATTGCATCTCTATGATTTAGTTTATATTTGTGTTTTGTTGCATTACTGCATAAGTTCGGATCATGCACACTGTAATTTCCATTGAAATTCTACTCCTTTCTTTTGTAAATCTTTGATTTTATGTCCAACCTTTGAAAAAACTTGAATGAACTATTCATAATATCTAGAAAATTTCCTAAAGGATCTAAAGTCTAACTTTTAGGGAGTGGGCCACTCCAATATGGCCTTGATATTTTTTGGATCTAGAGATACTCCTTCCTTTGAGATGACACGTCCCAAACATTTCACTTGTAATTGGAAGAAATCACATTTAATAAGTTTGGCTTACAATTTGTGTTCCTAGAGTAATTTCTACAATGCCTTCATGTGATCTTCATGTTCTTCTCTATTTATTTAATAAAAAAATATCATCAATTAAGACAAGCATATCTTGTCCAAATACTGGCTAGGGACATTTTTCCTTAGGCACATGAATATGGTTTGGAATTTGTCAACTCAAATGGTACCATTATTAATTTTTAGTGTCTGTACCTCATCCCGAGTTCTATCTTGTGACTGTATTGATCTTTAATTCTAACTTGACGATAGCCAAATTTTAGATCTGTCTTGGAAAACATGGTGGATCCTCTCAGCTCATGAAATAAACCATTGATATGGGAAATGTGTATTTATTCTTCACTGTAGCTTTATTTAACTATTTGTAATCAATGCATAATTGTAGTGTGCCATAATTATTCTTTATAAACATTCTTTTTTTAATTCCACCAACTTTTGCATGCTCATGCAATATGGGGTTTTAGAAACTAACACATAACTAGGAATCAATTGAATGAAGAATTGGTTTCCCTACTAGGTGGCAATCCAAGCAGTTCCTCCAAAAATGCATTGCTATATTATTTTAGAATGGGGTGATCTTCAATTCTAAGTTCATTTTTCCCTATTACATTAGTTACTTGAATCATAACAAGTCAAACCCTTTCTAGTTGCATTTATTCATTTGAGGCATTGGAATTTGTCTTACTGAAATAAGATTTATTATTCCTTGCGATACCTTTTTCTCTCCTTTATTGTTGATGCATTCTAACAATTTATGACAATAATCAAGTTTCGTCTTGTGGGATGCTATCCAATTCATGCTAGTTGATATATTGTATGAACCTAATGGAAAAATATAGAGCACGACTTCTATGGGCATGCTGATTATTTCTAGATGGCATGACTCCACCAAATTAATGAATCTCTTTTTAACTCCAGTGGCTAGCTAGACCAACCATGATTTGGCATGTGGTTTCTTCTGTAAAGCACATGTTTTGAAAATTTGGGGCTAACATAATTGAAGTAAGAACTTGGATGATCTAAAATTGAAACGAGTTGGTTAGAAACCATACCTTCCATTTCAATCACTAAGGCTTGATTTGCTTGGCTGTTGTCCAATTCTCCATTAATTTGAGGTATGCTTTGAGCCACCTCATTCACTGTTGTTTCCTCTTGGGAATTGTACAACTTCTTGCTGCTATGTTGTTTGATAGAGAAATATTTTAACATGTGATCCTCTCTACATCCCTAACAATACAATGACTTCTCCTTGGGTTCCTCTACCTCTTTCCTTGTTGACTTTATAGGCTGATCTCTATTCATAGTAAGGAAGCTCTGTTGGAAATCACCTTTAGTAGGTGTATTGGACTTGACAGTTTCCCCCATTTTCTTGTACCTTAAGGATTGTGCTCCTTTCCTTTTAGAGTTGGTTTTGTCTTTCTTCTTCCAATATGTTTGAAATTTATCCCTATGTTTGGATTTATCAAAACAATACTTGGACTTCCATATAGTCCTCCAGTGCCTTTGGTTCATCAAATTCAATTATATCTTGGTAGGATTGTAGTAAACCAATGAGATATTTTTGAATATTCACCTTCTTATCCTTGACGTAAGACATATACCTCAATAGTTGCAAAAAATGGTTGGTGTAGGCATCCAAGGTGAGTTACCCCAAATTATGATCATGATAATATTTGAGTTTGTTGTCATAGTATCACCGATAAAAGTACGTCTACCAGAAATATTTCTCGAATATTTTCCAAGTTAGTTCCTTTTCTCTCATGCCTTTGACATTTCTAAGGTATTCCGATGATATGTTGACTTTTCCTTTCAGTTTAAAAATAGCTACCTCATCCTTCATATTATCGTAATAGTCATGGACTCTGAAGTACTTATTTAAGCCCAAAAGATATGCTTTTGATTCTTCACTCTTCTTAATCTCTCCATCAAATCCATGGGGATTTTCTTCTTGAATGCTTCAAACATTATGTTTTTCTCACTCTTTATTTGTTGGTGGTATCTTGCTGACCTAGTTGTAGCACTACATAGTTTGTCATGGCTATTTGTTTCTCTTTCTAGGTTGCTACATAGTTTGTCACGTCAGTTTGTTTCTCTTTCTAGAGTGCTAAGTGTAGTGCCTCCTCTCTCCATGTCTCCACTTGCATGCCTATGCCTCTTCCTTGAATTGCTAGTTTCTACTTTATTGTTGTTCAATCCATGCTTTCAAATTTTAGATGTCTAGGTAACTAGCACCAGGTTCATGTTGCCTTTGTCTTTGAAAATATATAAGCTTTGCAATATCATCGCATTCACCTATGCTTACCTTACGTAAGCTCTAAAAATATTTCCATTATCAACCTTCCATATCCTTAGTTCAACTCTCAATCTTCTGAGTGTATCCATTCAATCAAGGGAATTTTCTTCTAACCTCTTTCAAACTAAATATTATTCCTATTTAGGAAGGGTTTTATCCATGTTATACTATACCATTCTTCTACTTAATTTTTTACTTTTTGTTCTAGATTTTCTTCTTATGTGTTGTCACATACACACACACAACTATCAACTAAATTGAGCATAAACATATTAATCATAGCCTTGGTATTCCAACAAAAACCATGTTGACCTAAAGCTATTCACACAACCAAAACCCATGTTAGTTACATGATCCAGAGGATAAAAAATAAGCTCAAAAATAAAATTTCTCAAATCCTCCCTAAACCAGCGCCAAATCATAGATTTCTTTGTTCTGATTCCAATGACACTTGAATCGCCTCAATCCAACATCAAATGAGGAATTTATCACATTATGAATTTTTTGGCGAACAAAAAAAAAACTCAACTTGCAGTGTTGACTAGGAAATGTATGTATGCCACGTGGTAGTCCATATGATGATGTCAAGATGACATCAATAGGTAGACTAGGTGTTACAATTTTCTGACGGGCCAATCCTATGAGGAGAAGTGGTGATATTACACTGGTGGTTGAATTTGTTTTGGGGCCAAAGAGAGGGTGCCACATGGCCCTATGAGAGGCCACCACACCACCCTTAAAATTTGTGCAAAATTTGTTTTATATGCGAGGTGAGCCTCCTTGGGGTTTGACTCATGACCTCCATATTACAAATTTCCCGCACTACCAACACACTACGTTGTTACTTGTTATAACATGTGACAGGCCCCATCAATAGGTATATTTTGAGTTTCATTGTGTTATTATCTAGCCCTTAAAACTCTCATTTTATCACATTAATTCACATTTTTAGCCATAATATGCTTAGTAAGAAGACTAAAGGGTGTTTTTCATACTACATCGCCTAATGTGATTAATATGTAGGAAAAATAATCATTTTTGCAGGTATTTACTATGCAAATAATTGATGGAGATAGCTAGATAGAATATAGGAGGCTTGTCCACCTCATTAACTCTCCAACTTGGCTTGATATCACATAATCCTCACCAACAACTCAAATTCAATAGCAGTCGTGGAAATCCAAGTACATATGAAGATCAAAGGGAAACAAATCCACAAACAATGAGATTTTGGAGGGAATCGCTCCTCTTTTCAAGGGAGTTGCCATCAACTACTTTTTGTATAGATAAACCAGCCAAAAGGTTCATTAGGATTCAAATTTTTGTTACATCTAGCAGTAGCTATTAAGAGCCTAGTGCTTGACATTGTTATTCTCATATTTCATGTGACGCATATGACTGTTATTTTCTATTAATGGGTTCTTCACTATTGGTCTATATCTGAAGTAGTTTTGGATCGCTGAAACCCTTGGGTTTGGGCATAACCAAGAGGCTTTAGTCCCTATCTTGTATTTCTTCTTTGTTCCTGCTCAATTTATTGCAATGCTTTTCTTGTTTCAATAGGTGTTATATTAAAAAGTTTGTAGTTGCAGGTTTTCCTATCACCTCTCTTGTGGGAAGAGTGATTGGAAGATCTACAATAACAACCCAAAAATATATGTTTATGATTTCTTGGAAATTGTTAAGTATGGGACTATAATCCATCTTCATGTTTAGTTTCTACACTTTAGGAGTTAGTAGCATTGGTTTCACAATTAGAAGTTTTGTTGTAGGTTAGAATAGACTTAAATAAAATTCAACTCATATTTTCCATGTTAATTTACTTTGTAGTAATATTGATCATTTGATGCATGTGTTTGAGTGGTTCGCAGGGATTGTGTTGACATACAGGGGTGGGCGTCCCTTTATACATCCACCTGAGCCACTCCATATCGCTCCTAAACACCTCACATTGCCTCTAAACCCTGCCACTGAGATCACTCTGCTAAGGTAAATGGATGAAACCGTGGGCACAAACTTTGGTGCAATACAGACCTCCGAGGGGTACTAGGCTTGGCTATGGGTTTCCCACACCCTTCACTCACATTGTTATACCTTCAAGACACCATTAATGTTCTAAAAAATCTCTCAGACCCCCCTCCTATGGCAAAACAAGGCCTCATGTAGCAATACAAAGCCTCCTGTAGCACTTCCTGTAGTAGATCGATAACATTGTTTTATTCAACCATATTCTCTCCAGATTTTGACCGTAGCATAATGAAGTTGAATTATGATGCCCAAGCTTTGATTTCATGATTAGGGTAGATTCTAAGACCACTCCAACCTCATCCTTTCCTCACTACAACCATAGGATAACAAATAGAATTAGAATTAGCATTTTTTTTAACTGTGGTTGAATTTCTCATTTTCAAGCAAGTTGCAAATAGATAAATGGATCATGAAGGTAAGATTTTAATTTGATTAAGTATGCAAATAGACTAGTATGGTTTACTTCTGCAACTAGACTAGCCTTTTTTTCCTTCATGCAATTTCAATTCAACATTTACATTGAATTAATGGCAATTTCACTTATGTAGGTAGAATCTTGTTCATCTCCTTGTAATTATGACATGCTTTTCTCTTTATAGTTAATTGAAGGAGTGGTATCTTAACAACTTGATCTTATCTCACTACTGAGGGTGACATGAGTAGAACCTAACCTGCTATACAGATAACATTGTCACCTCTAAGTTCGTATGAACTTTGGGTTCATAATTTAAGTTGAGAAGCCCTTGCGAGTTGCAAGATCCTTGGTGAAATACCAGGGCTCATCACTTTTTTGTGCCTTTTATGTGGAGGTGTATAAGTAGGTGTTGTTTCTACGTAAGATTTGATTGTTTTTTCTTTTTATTTTTCTTTGCATCAGTCTTATTGTTTTGAAAAAAAGTGAAAAATTAAAAAAAAAAACTAGTTCTTTCATGTCTCGTAGGAGTAGGGATAGCCAAGGGAAATTCTTACCAAAAACCTCCATCCCATCAATGAGTCAACCTTCATTATTCTATGGTGACTATGAACTTCCCTCTATGACTACAAGAGAGCTAGAAGACCCACTAGGGGAGCAACCTGGAAATTTTGAGGAACCCATAGGTGAAGAAGAACCTATCTCACCTACCCAAACCATGGCTGATAGGAACAATGAGATTTTCCCTATCATAAAAACCAATGGGGAGGCCAAAATGAAGAATATAATCCCTACTCCCCTTCCATATTTCCATGGCCTAACCTCTAAGGATCCTGACACCTTCATGTTTGAGTTTGTTTTTGTCTATAGGACCTATGACTATGCCTCTAATGAGAAAATGTTGAAGTTGTTTCTTTATACCCTCAAAGATGCAACCTTGCGCTAGTTATGAGTTTATCTGGAGGTAGCATCACTACCTGGGCCCAAATGCAACAAGATTTCAATGAAAAATACAGGGATTACTATAGGTCCAAATAAATAAAGGAGGAAATCTTCAGGATGACCCTTGGACCTGATGAATCCTTAGAGGACTATGGGGAAATATTTCAACTCAATTATACAAGGGCCAACTGTACCCTTGATATTGAGTCACTCAAGATAGTTGTTTTTTGAGGGATCAAGGAGGATTAAGTGGAAACCCTCAACTTGCTATCCATAGGAGATATCTACCAATTACCTTATGATGACATCAAAACTGTATTTAGGAATCACTCTAGCATTGCTAGGAAAAAGGGTAGGTATAGCTAAAGCTTGGTCAGTTCCTCTCCCTCTACAAAAAAAATCAAGCACGAGATGGGAAGTATGTTGGAGGATTTTAAGAGTGAAATTCTGCATACCTTTTCCCTCCAAATCGATACTATGCAAATCAAAAGGAAGCAAGAGGAAGTAGAGAGGGCACTAACTCTCTTTTTCCTTAGATGTACTAAGGGACATACTAGGAATGAGTGCCCACTGAATGTCATATAATCATGCAATAGAAAAATGTCCCTCTCTACCAGGCCTAAAGGTTGTATACCAAGGAGGGGTATAAGGTGGGTCAGAACAATTGTGTTTCATTAACCAAAGAATGCCTCCAAGTCCTTGACCATATCAACAAGGCATGCAAGGTGCGCATTATCCTCACTATAATCCAAATATGAATGCCCCTTTCCAGCCTTGGTACCCTTCCACTCATCCATCATGGTCCACATCTCCTCCTAAGCCTTATTCTCCTCAATATCCTCCTCAGCCTATCAACCCTCTTTTTCAACCATATCCATCCCAATCATCCCAATGGGGAAACCCGTCACCAGGATGGAGGCCTCAAATAAACCAACCTCCCACTTTACTGCCTCCACCTCAACCTCAACCACAACTTCCTCACCAAACTCCACCTAAGTAACCTCAAATGCCTTCTCAACTCAATCCAAACCCAAAAAATAAGCAGGCACACCATATTTATAGTGGGGAGACATCCTATCTTTATTATGCTATTGAAATCCAAGAGATCAACCTTCGGCCTGGGAAGGTGCTCCCAGATAATCACCCACCTTCTCCACCTAGAGAGATTTAACAGGATAAGGAGGAGGATACCCCTCAAGTTAATGCATCTCCTTCTCTTGAAAGGGTGGTCCACCTTAACCAACACAACCTAGAAGAGAATGAACTTTTAGGAGAACTGAAGAACTTCTATGTGAAGATACCCCTTCTCCAGGCCATCAAATATGTTCCCATTTACAACAAGCTTATTAAAGAGAAATGTTTCAAAATACCTGGGAGAAGAAGAAGAGATACCCCCACAATCAATGTTGTTGGATAACTATTTGATCTGATTCTTGGGAGGGTGATCTCCCTAAAGTACTTGGATCCTAGTAGCCTAGTATTGGATGTGTGCATCGATGGAATTATAGTCCCTAATACCTTGCTTTATCTTGGGTTTGAAATCAATGTGATGACCAGGGAAACCATGATAAACCTCAATATCTAAGGAGATTTAAGGAAGACCACTACAGTGATGCACCTTGCAGACATATCCAAAATGGCTCTTGAGGGAGTTATTGAGGATGTCATGGTCTCCATTGACTTCTGGGAGTGCCCCACTCATTTTTTGGTCCTCTAGCCCAAAAAAAAGTTTAATGACTATCCTCTCATCCTAGGAAGGCCTTGGTTGGCCATTGTTGATGCCTATATTAGTTGTAGGGATGGGAACTTATGTTGTATCCCCCTGCTCAACCCTCTATTGAGCATGGTTTACCCTTATGGTTAGGGGACGAGGAAGAGGAAGAATTTTATCAGACAACCTCCTACCCAGTTTGCACACTAAACACTGTTATAGGGGGACAAAAACTTGATGAAGATGACCTTATTCACCATATCTTACAGAATCAACCCCCCATTGCTATACCCGTTGATGAACTGATGAAAGAATCTAAGGGTAATCCTTGGATTGATTTTTGCTCTGTTGAATCTAGCTTAGAACATGTCAAAGTTGTGGAGATCAGCCCATCTACAACTCTAAATATGAACCCCTTTCTCTCTATTGAGCAAGAAGAAAAATTATGTAGTGTGCTAAGGAAACACATGTATGATTTTTATTTGGTCTATAAGGAAATGAAATGTGTGCATACCTCATTCTGTAATCATCATATTTACATCAAAGAGGGATGCAAGCCTGTGCTCCAAACCCAAAGAAGGATGAACCCATCTCTTAACGACATTGTGAAAGAGGAATTACAAAAGCTACTGGATGCAGGGTTCATATATCCCATTTCAGATAGTGAGTGGGTAGCCCCTCTTGTTTTAGTCCCCAAGAAAAATGGGAAGTGGAGGATCTGTGTTGACTACCAAGAGCTTAACAAGGCTACAAAAGGGGACCATTTTCCTTTGCCATTGATTGACCAAGTCGTAAATGGCGTTGCAAGAAAGAAAATTTTCTCCTTCCTAGATGGATTTAGTGGGTACAACCAAATACATATCAGCTCTGAAGACCAAGATAAGATCAAATTCACATGTCCTTGGGGTACCTTTGCCCGTGGAGTCCTCCCATTCAGTGTGTGCAATGCCCTTATTACTTTCCTAAGGGAAGTTATAAGTATCTTTGCTAAACCTCTTCATGACACTGTCGATATATACATGGATGAATTCATTCCTTATGGATGTGACTTCCAAGAAGCTCTTTTTAATGTGTGCAGAGTCTTAAAGAAATGCATTGAAATGAATATTTCATTGAGTCTTGAGAAATATGAATTTTTTATGAAAGCAGGGGCTGTCCTTGGCCATTCTATATCCCAGGAAGTGATATAGGTTGACCCAATTTTTTTTTTCCATCATCAATAGGGTCACTATCCCTAAAAAAAGAGATGTAAGGAGTTTCCTTGGATTATCTAGGTATTATAGAAGGTTCATTAAATACTTTAGTAATTTGGATTCACCCTTTTTTGGACTACTGGCTAAAGATTGAAACCTTTGTTGGACAAACCACTATCAAGAAGCCTTTGAAGTAATAAAATACACGCTAACCACTGCACCCATTCTTAGAGGTCCCAATTGGGCATTACCTTTCCATATACACATATATGCCTCAGATAAAGTTGTAGGGGCTTCCTTAGGATAAGTGGAAGACAAATTACCTTATGTTATCTATTTCATCAATAAGAAGCTTTCTAAAGATGAGGTAAATTATATTGTGACTGAAAAGGAAATCATGGCTGTGGTGCATTCCTTGAACACGTTTAGGCACTATATCACTGGATATAAAAATTTTGTTTACACTAATCATGCAACCATTAAGTATTTAATGAATAAACCTTATGTCAATGCTAGGGTAATTAGATGGTTTTTATTATTGCAAAAATTTGATTTGACTATTATGGACAAACTAGGGAAATAGAATGTGGTTGTATATTTCTTGTCAAGACTAACCCTGCCTATAGAAAAGGAAGAGATGGTGGATGAGAAACTCCCAGATGAACACCTATTTTCTATCTCAATGCTTTCTCCTTCGTTTTCTTATATATTCAACTACTTGGTTGCTGGGAGGTTCCCTCCTAATATATCCTCTAAGGAGAAAAGAAAGATTGTTAGGAAAAGTGCCCCATTCACTTGGATTGGGGGAAATATTTTTAGACTGGGGCCAGATCATATCCCGAGGAGATGTGTGGGGGAAGAGAAGGTATTTGAAATACTATCATAATGCCATGATGGACCTTGTGGGGGCTACTTTGCTACTAAGAGAACAACCTTCAAAGTTCTACAAGCAAGTTACTACTGTCGCACTTTACATCAACATGCAAGGAGGTACACAAGGAGGTATGATTAGTGCCAAAGGATGGGTAATCTCACACCTAAAGATGAAATTCCCTTACAAACAAAAGTGACTATGGAGCCATTTGATAAGTGGGGCATGGATTTCATTGGACCTATTGATCCCCCATCAGGATAGAAGAAGTATATCATTGTGTGCACTAATAACCTGACTTAATGGGTTGAAACAAAGACAATAAAGGAAAAAACTAAGAAAAAGGTGGGTGAGTTTCTAAGGGAGAACATCTTCTGTAAGTTTTATTTTCAAAGAGAAATAGTCATTGATCAAGGAGAATAATTCACATCAAATCTGATCGAAGATCTCATGAGGCAACACCACCTCAATCAAATGATATCAATTTCGTATCACCCTCGAGCAAATGGGCCAGTGGAGGTCACAAACAGAGCATTGGAGAACATTCTAACCAATTTTATTAGCAAAAACATAAAATATTCGACAAATAGACTTGTAGAAGCCACCTGGGCCTACAACACAACTTGGAAGACCACCACTAGATTTACTCCATTTGAAATAGTATATGGAAAGAAAGCCTTGTTGTGCATTTAATTTAAATACAACACATTAAGGATGGAAACTTAGTTAGAATTGGACCTCACTACATCACAACAAGAGAGGATGCTCCAACTCATTGGGTTAGATGAATTTAGGCTGAAACCTCTCCTACACACTGAGGTAATTTAGTTACAAAGGAAGATTTGGCATGAAAAACACATTAAGGAGAAGAGTTTTCAAGAAGGAGATTGGGCCCAGATGTATGATTCCATATTCAAGGATTTCAAGGGAAAGTTAATGAAAATATGGTTGGGTCCCTATCTAGTAGAGATATGTCATGAGAATGGGTCTGTCAAGATCATAACAATTTATGAGGAAGGGATTCCCTTACTTTTCAATGTTATAGGTTGAAGCTGTATAAAATACCTCATTCCAAGGAAGAGTTTATTAGTTCAATCAACATATAAGTGAATGTGATTGGGAGGCTCACAAGCCTCAATCCACAAAGCTTCTAAAAAAAAGAGAAAAAAATAAAGGGCCTAGATGAAAACCTCTATGAGGCATCTAAGGTCAACTCTAGGGATGCAAACCTCTGTGAGGCATCCTAAGAGCAAAAAAAAAAAGAAAAAAAATAGGAGGAGAAAAAGAAAAATCAAATGAAAATATCCCCAGGTGAAAACCTCCTATAAGTCGCCTAGGGTAGGAACGCAGGTTGAAAACCTATACAGAGGAAGTTTGTATGTCTAAAAAAAATTAATAAAAGTAAAAGAAAAAGAAATAAGACACAAGAAAGGAGTCCTTACACCATTTTTGCTAACATCTATCTTTTGCAGGACTCTAGACAATCAGAAGAACATTGGCTACAAAACAAGTTCCACAAATTCATTTCTCTATTCCTTCTAGCTATCCATTTTATTTTCACCCTCTTCATTCACCTCCCTACCTCTCTCCATCATTTAGCCAACAAATGGAGCATGTTTTACCTCCTTTTTGAAGTATTATAGGGCTGTCCTAAATTGCTACAGGAGCAACCATAATTGCTACAATAGGCAGATCCAATTCAATGGGAAAATGGGTCAAAAGGTCATGTTTTCCTTAGGAAACGTTAAGAGAGGTCCACTAAAAATCCCTCCATCACTCATCCACTCCATTTGGCCAAAATTCATTCTCAATATTCCAATCTGCCATGCACAACAAAACCCAAAGAAACTTCGTCTTCAACTTTTTCATCGCATACATCACCCTATAATGATTCTAATCATATACCCACACCTCCTATGTGTTTTCTAAGTTCTAAAATTGAATATAAGATATTGAGAAGGGATTAAGTGACTTCTACAGGAAGGGGATCCCTCTTGTAGCAGCCTACATAGCGACAAAAAAATTCTGAACCATTTTTTTGTAGGTTTTAACCCCGTACAGAAATTACCCGCATACGAGTTCTAAAACACATAAAATAAACAATGCAAGAGCATAACACATAAAAGACATATACACAGAGATTTTCCCCTAGATCCCAAAACTAGGAGTACCAGCTTGATTTTTCATTATGTTCCTTTTAATGTTATAATACATATTTATACATGCCGAAGCATCAAATACATTGACCGAAAACCATCGCGTCCAAAAACATGTGCGAAAATCATGCACAAAAACATAGGTGGGTCCGCCCAACTTAACATAGAGTCCAGAACCAAAATTTTCTAAGGCGCTGCCCCAGACCCCATAAAGTGGGGTTATGGGTATGCCTCAAACCCCCTGTGACACCCCCCTGCTACACAATCCGAAGGGGGGCTCTGTCCCCCCCTCTACCCCCCCGGTTAACTATGTGGGCTAGTCGTGGAAAGAATATAACACAACCCAACATTCTCCCACTTGTTGTTTTCTTTCCATAGGGGCCACAAGAGAGCTTAGTCATTTTTCCAGCCCTGAAATG
The DNA here is from genome assembly GCA_000404065.3 of Pinus taeda. NCBI lineage: Eukaryota > Viridiplantae > Streptophyta > Pinopsida > Pinales > Pinaceae > Pinus > Pinus taeda. Next base: position 89,748 of record APFE030833311.1, read on the forward strand.
CCCATTGTTTATCTACACCAAAAGAACTTCTCAGAGCTCATAGATTTTGTCAATGCATCTGCAGTATTCTTCAAAGTGTCCACCTTTACCAGCAACATCTTTTTGTCTTCTATGATATCACTCACAAAGTGATACTGAACATCAATGTGCTTTGTCTTTGAATGATATGCAGGGTTCTTTGCCAAGAAAATTTCACTTTGGCTGTCACAGTCTATCCTTATAGCTTCCTGTACTAACCCCATACTTGAACACAATCTATGCAACTAAATTGCTTCCTTGCTTGCATGAGTGGCTGCCATGTATTCTGCCTCTGTAGTTGACAGTGCCACTATAGATTGTTTCTTACTCATCCAACTGATTGCACCTCCAAATAGGTTAAACACATAACCACTTGTAGATCTTCTCTGATCCATATCTCCAACCCAGTCTACATCAAAAAAGCCATGAATATCCAACACTCTGTCCAATCTTGGTCTTCCTTGGTAGCACAAACCATAATCACTAGTGCCACGCAAATACCTAAAAACCCGCTTCATTGCTGTCCAGTGCTCCTCCCCTGGTTTTTCCATAAACCTGCTCAATACTCCCACTGCATGTGCAATGTCTAGTCTAATACAAACCATTGAATACATCAGGCTACCTATTGCACTTGCATATGGAACACGCGACATGTCCTCTTCCTCTTCTTGTGTCTTGGGGCACTGTTCAGGAGATAACCTCACACCTACAGGAATAGGAACCTTCACCGGTTTACTATCTTGCATATTAAACATCTGTAGTATTGTCTCGACATACTTCCTCTAGTTTAACCAGAACTTCCTTTTTGTACGATCTCTTTTAATTTCCATGTCCAAAATATAGTTTGCAACACCAAGATCTTTCATGTCAAATTTGGAGGACAGTTGGGTCTTCAAATCCTGGATAATTTCTTTGTCATTTCCAACTAGCAACATATCATCCACATACAAGACCAAATAAATAACACGATCACCAATTAATTTAAAATACACACAGTGAT